>JAZAYU010000874.1:48682-132050 GCA_038501625.1 Corbicula japonica | reverse complement strand
GATTCGATCTCATTAAGGTATTCGCTGTCAGTGAAGAACGAAAACCCAACTCACAGCTGGCTGTGGATTCGATCTCATTAGGGTATTCGCTGTTTGTGTAAAGCGAATACCCAACTCACTGCTGGCTGTGGATTCGATCTCATTAGGGTATTCGCTGTTTGTGTAAAGCGAATACCTAACTCACTGCTGGCTGTAGATTCGATCTCATTAGGGTATTCGCTGTGTGTGTAAAGCGAATACCCAACTCACAGCTGGCAGTGGATTCGATCTCATCAGGGTATTCGCTGTCAGTGTAGAACGAATACCTTACTCACAGCTGGCTGTGGATTCGATCTCATTAGGGTATTCGCTGTTTGTGCAAAGCGAATACCCAACTCACTGCTGGCTGTGGATTTGATCTCGTTAGGTTATTCGCTGTCAGTGTAGAACGAATACCCAACTCACAGCTGGCTGTGTATTCGATCTCATTTGGGTATTCGCTGTTTGTGTAAAGCGAATACCCAACTCACTGCTGGCTGTGGATTCGATCTCATTAGGTTAATCGCTGTGTGTGTAAAGCGAATACCCAACTCACTGCTGACTGTGGATTCGATCTCATTAGGGTATTCGCTGTGTGTGTAAAGCGAATACCCACATCACTGCTGGCAGTGGATTCGATGTCATTAGGGTATTCGCTGTCAGTGTAGAACGAATACCCAACTCAAAGCTGGCTGTGGATTCGATATCATTAGGGTATTCGCTGTTTGTGCAAAGCGAATACCCAATTCACTGCTGGCAGTGGATTGGATCTTATTAGGGTATTCGCTGTCAGTGTAGAACGAATACCCAACTCACAGCTGGCTGTGGATTCGATCTCATTAGGGTATTCGCTGTTTGTGTAAAGCGAATACCCAACTCACTGCTGGCTGTGGATTCATTGTCATTAGTGTATTCGCTGTGTGTGTAAAGCGAATACCCAACTCACTGCTTGCAGTGGATTTGATCTCATTAGGGTATTCACTGTCATTGAAGAACGAATACCCAACTCACTGCTGGCAGTGGATTCGATCACATTAGGGTATTCGCTGTCAGTGTAGAACGAATACCCAACTCACAGATAGCTGTGGATTCGATCTCATAAGGGTATTCGCTGTCAATGTAGAACGAATACCCAATTCACAGCTGGCTGTGGATTCGATCTCATTAGGGTATTCGCTGTTTGTGTAAAGCGAATACCTAACTCACTGCTGGCAGTGGATTCGATCTCATTAGGGTATTCGCTGTGTGTGTATAGCGAATACCCAACTCTCTGCTGGCAGTGGATTCGATCTCATTAGAGTATTCGCTGTCAGTGTAAAACGAATACCCAACTCACAGCTGGCTGTGGATTCGATCTCATTAGTGTATTCGCTGTTTGTGTAAAGCGAATACCCAACTCACTGCTGGCTGTGGATTCAATGTCATTAGTGTATTCGCTGTGTGTGTAAAGTGAATACCCAACTCACTGCTGGCAGTGGATTCGATCTCATTAGGGTATTCTGTGTCATTGAAGAAGGAATACCCAACTCACTGCTGGCAGTGGATTCGATCACATTAGGGTATTCGCTGTCAGTGTAGAACGAATACCCAACTCACAGATAGCTGTGGATTCGATCTCATTAGGGTATTCGCTGTCAATGTAGAACGAATACCCAACTCACAGCTGGCTGTGGAATCGATCTCATTAGGGTATTCGCTGTTTGTGTAAAGCGAATACCTAACTCACTGCTGGCTGTGGATTCGATCTCATTAGGGTATTCGCTGTTTGTTTTAAGCGAATACCCAACTCACTGCTGGCAGTGGATTCGATCTCATTAGGGTATTCGCTGTCAGTGTGTAAAGCGAATACCGAACTCACTGCTGGCAGTGGATTCGATCTCATTAGGGTATTCGCTGTCTGTGTAAAACGAATACCCAACTCACTTCTGGCAGTGGATTTTATCTCATTAGGGTATCCGCTGTCAGTGTAGAACGAATACCCAACTCACAGCTGGCTGGTGATTCGATCTCATTAGGGTATTCGCTGTCAGTGTAGAACGAATACCCAACTCACAGCTGGCTGTGGATTCGATCTCATTAGTGTATTCGCTGTCAGTGTAAAGCGAATACCCAACACACTGCTGGCAGTGGATTTTATCTTATTAGGGTATCCGCTGTCAGTGTAGAACGAATACCCAACTCACAGCTGGCTGTGGATTCGATCTCATTAGGGTATTCGCTGTCAGTGTAGAACGAATACCCAACTCACAGCTGGCTGTGGATTCGATCTCATTAGGGTATTCGCTGTGTGTGTAAAGCGAATACCCACATCACTGCTGGCAGTGGATTCGATCTCATTAGGGTATTCGCTGTCAGTGTAGAACGAATACCCAACTCACAGCTGGCTGTGGATTCGATATCATTAGGGTATTCGCTGTTTGTTCAAAGCGAATAACCAATTCACTGCTGGCAGTGGATTGGATCTTATTAGGGTATTCGCTGTCAGTGTAGAACGAATACCCAACTCACAGCTGGCTGTGGATTCGATCTCATTAGGGTATTCGCTGTCAGTGTAGAACGAATACCCAACTCACAGCTGGCTGTGGATTCGATCTCATTAGGGTATTCGCTGAATGTGTAAAGCGAATACCCAACTCACTGCTGGCTGGGGATTCGATCTCATTAGAGTATTCGCTGTGTGAGTATAGCGAATACCCAACTCACTGCTGGCTGTGGATTCGATCTCATAAGGGTATTCGCTGTCAGTGAAGAACGAATACCCAACTCACAGCTGGCTGTGGATTCGATCTCATAAGGGTATTCGCTGTCAGTGTAGAACGAATACCCAACTCACAGCTGGCTGTGGATTCGATCTCATTAGGTTATTTGGTGTTTTTGTAAAGCGAATACCCAACTCACTGCTGGCTGTGGATTCGATCTCATTAGGGTATTCGCTGTTTGTGTAAAGCGAATACCCAACTCACTGCTGGCTGTGGATTCGATCTCATTAGGATATTCGCTGTGTGTGTAAAGCGAATACCCACATCACTGCTGGCAGTGGATTCGATCTCATTAGGGTATTCGCTGTCAGTGTAGAACGAATACCCAACTCACAGCTGGCTGTGGATTCGATCTCATTAGAGTATTCGCTGTTTGTGTAAAGCGAATACCCAACTCACTGCTGGCTGTGGATTCGATCTCATTAGGGTATTCGCTCTCAGTGTAGAACGAATACCCAACTCACAGCTGGCTGTGGATTCGATCTCATTAGGGTATTCGCTGTCAGTGTAGAACGAATACCCAACTCACAGCTGGCTGTGGATTCGATCTCATTAGGGTATTCGCTGTGTGTGTAAAGCGAATACCCAACTCACTGCTGGCAGTGGATTCGATTTCAGCTGGATAGTGAATATCCAATTCCCTACTCATTACTCATTGCCAACTTCACACACTTCTACATTTATACGTTTTATTCAGTATATAGTTTCATGATCTTTACTTAAACACAACTTTGTATCTGATATTTCAGTACATAATTAATCACCAAAAGGTGTCCATTGGTCGTATTTTTCTGTTGTCTTGAGACGCTTGGGTTTGGACGCGAATTCTTTAGATTGTCTTATTTGTGCTTTCCGTTGTTTCAGACGAGACTTTTGCTGGACGATGTTCAGGAAAGAATGGTGAAGACTGCAAAGTGGACAATAACGCCGAATGTGTTGACGGCATCTGTGACTGTAAATATGCTACAACCGCTATCTACGGCGAATGTGTAAAAGGTAGAGGGAATCGAAGAGTAGTTCCGTTGTCATCAATGAACAAATATCATAACAGGATTTGGAAGCAAATTTTTAATAAAAACAATTAGTAATGCTTTTCTTAGAAAAAGAGGCAATATCAGATGTAAAAAGATCAATTAAAATATAAAAAATAATAACTCAGAGCTTTTAAAGCGTAACTGAATGGTTTCCATAAAAAAGTGATAAAATTTCAAAGAGGTAAAATATCTTATGACTGCGAAATCATTGCAAGTGTGCTGTAAACGATGATTTCCAGTGCGAGCTTTGGTTCTGTGGCACATTTTACTTACCCCACGAAACAGTAAACTTAACGGACCTTAACAAAAACTGAATGAACTGAATCTCACAGTCAAATATAAAAAGGTGAAGTATGCCTATCTGGAATGGCCACATCCAGTAATTCACAGCCTCTATACACAAGCAAAAAGTAGGGAGGAGAAGAGTACATGGTGATGCAATCATCAAAAGTCTATAAAAAGACAGCAAAAATCCGAATCATCATTCGAACACTTTCCGTGATCATAATTAAGTTCGTATGCAATTCATGTTGTATTTTTGATCGATATATTTGATAGGGCGACACAGTGATTACGAAATGTACTCGTATATTTAAAATGAGTATGATAATGATTTGAAGAAACCAAAATCAAGCGTCTAAAATTTGTAAACATCCTTAATTAGATTAACTATGATTGTGCTCTTATAACAGCAACAATTTATGATTACAGATGAGACTTTTGGAGGAAGATGTAGAGGAGAAGACGGTGATGCGTGTAAATTAGATAGGAATGCTCAATGTTTGGGTAAATTCTGTGAATGTAAGGAAGGTGCTAGTGAGATAAACGGCACATGTTTCGTGGGTGAGTTAACGAACTTTTCTTTAAATAATCTCCCTAGCCACTAGAAAACATAGCTTTACCAACCTTGAACAACATATAACTAATAAACAAACATTATTACATAAGAGGACATGGTGTGACAAATTTCACATGACAAGGCGAATAATGTAGATCAAGATCTGCGTGCACAACCGTCAGAGTCTACACTGTTCGCTTCTTAGGTATAACTTATTGAATCTTTATGAGATTAGTGTACATCCGGATTGACCTGTAAATTCATGTACATGCAGTTTGGAAGGATGTGCACGTTGGTCCTGATCTTCACTGGTTGAATATCGAAAATTAAATGTGTCCGCAGAGTTAAAGTTTATTACATAAGGATAGTTTAGCATGCAAAGAAATTGCCTGACTTAATATAATGTCGTTTTCAATCAATCTATTTTTCTGGATAATTGCGTCACATTTTGTTTTGTTTTAGTTTTCACATGAAACTTTGCATGATCTCAGACAACCAAACCAAGCCACGTAAAAATATGTTATTTACAGAATATTTCATCGGAGGATCTTTATATACCTTAAGATTTATAAAGAAAACACACACTCGAAATAATCTATCATAACGAAAGATGGCTTTATTGTCATTCTTTTAAGTATGGTTTTGGTGAAGTACTGTCAAAAGGATAGTGCACATACTGGGAATCGAACCTCAACAGTCCGGCGACCGCTAAGCCACGCAAATCCAAACTCACTACCGATTGACAACCCCCCTAACCAAAACAAAAAGAGAGAAAGGTTGCTCGGCTAACTAGCACCCCCCTGCCCAAAAAATGAAAACAAGAAAGGTTGCTCGGCTAACTAGCACCCCCCTCCCTTCCCAAAAAATGAAAACAAGAAAGGTTGCTCGGCTAACTAGCACCCCCCTGCCCAAAAAATGAAAACAAGAAAGGTTGCTCGGCTAACTAGCACCCCCCTGCCCAAAAATGAAAACAAGAAAGGTTGCTCGGCTAACTAGCACCCCCCTCCCCAAAAAATGAAAACAAGAAAGGTTGCTCGGCTAACTAGCACCCCCTCCCCAAAAAATGAAAACAAGAAAGGTTGCTCGGCTAACTAGCATCCCCCCCTCCCCAAAATGAAGAAAAGAAAGGTTGGTCTGCTAACCGATGAACATGATCATAATTATATGACATCTGTTACCATTTACTCACTGTTAAAAGTACTGACTTTATTTACGGGGAGACTGTCTACGAACGCCACATCGCAAAAATGGCGCTACTGTGCAAAAGGGCCACCAAGTATTTTCCGAAATTCTCGCCTCTAACAACAATTAACTGAAGATTTAAATATTAAAAATATCGATGACAGTTTTTATCACCCACAAAACCATTTATTTTCCTTTTTATAATAGCATTACATGTAACTTGTTTGTTCACGAGCTTTGCGACCTACCCGGTGTAAATTTAAGTGAAAACTGAAGCCGTTTGGGCAAGTTAGCTTTGTTAAAAATCTGTATTTTGTTTTAACAACCCAACTCAGTACAAGGGCTTTACATAGAGCTTAACTTTGTTGTCCATGCAGTGTAACCGTAAGAATACTTAGATTTTTAACGAGTAATCATTCGTAATTGAAATAAAGTGTTTTCAATTCCATCAAGTACAGATACGAAGATTTGTGAAATCATATTTTGCTTATTTCATAAACCCCATTATCTTTATATTGATAACTCCAAGCGGCGAATTTTTTTTAATCAGTTGGTCACTTAATAAAATCAATCGCGATGATTTAAGAAATGAATTAGTAATAATCGAACAAAGAAAACTGTTCGTCAAATTTAACCACACTTTCGTTTGGGATGGATCGAAATTGTACTGTTTATTGGTGTAAATATTGAGTTGCGCTCAACCCGGGGCTAGGAGGTGTCGGCAGTAGTTTGCATTTCCATTACTGTCCACGAACAAGCTCAGTCAATCCGAGCCTTCAATATTTTCATGTTTGTCATATTCGATGGCTTTCGAAGTTCAAGTTTCACTTTCATCTATTTCATCATGTGTGCTTATCAACCTCACTTTTTTTTAGATGAAACTGTTGGTGGTAAATGTAAAGGGAGAAATGGAGACCGTTGCACAATGGACATAAATACAAACTGTTTAAATGGTAGATGTGCCTGCGTTGCGGGATCTTCTAAAGTTGGAAATTCATGTATGCAAGGTAATGAGCTCGGACAGAGGCATTAAGATTTTAAACGACTTAAATCTTTATGCAGTTACCCAATGCATTTAGAATAAAAAAAACTTCTCGTTTGAAATGATTCAATGTTAAGTAGGGGTAATTATAAGCAAAATTAAAGAACTTCTTCTATGTTCTTATTCAGTTTTGAGTTAGTAAATTGATTCATCATTTTAGCTACACGTTAATTGCAGATGATAAAGTGGGTGGGGTATGTGCCGGAGAAAACGGAACCAGCTGCAAGTATGACGTCAATGCTGTATGTGTAAGCGGTATCTGTCAGTGTATACATGATACCAGCGCAATAGATGGAAAATGCATGCAAGGTAAGTTACATACGTCTTAACCAAGGCTGAAGGTTATAAAACTGAGATTGGAAACCAGTCTCAAATCTCAAGCATCTGATTGGCTGAGCAGTCGTCATTTCAGCCAATCAGATCCTTGAGATTTGAAACTGGTTTCCATGCTCAGTTTTATAACCTTTAGCACAGATCTGTACATGTGTTTCGAAATAATCTGTCTTTATCTTGTTGCGAAAGGTGGCGTATTTACCTTTGTGTCACGTACGTATTTTATGAGGTGCTTTAAAAATGAAAGAATTCCACCATCAAAATTGTGTTTATATTGCGAATAAATTGTAATTGCTTTGGTATTGCGTAAGGGTTTTGCTCTGTGGGGTTTTGCTCTGTGCAATGGTCACTGTTAAGACTTAGGTAGTAGTTAAACAGATGCCTTAAAAACTGTTTCGAGGAATGCAACATTTATAAGATGCATATTATTGTCGATTCGTTAATATCACAATTACTTATAATTAATTCCGTTGTTTAAGAGGATGCGAAAACTGGTCGAATGTTCAAGATAACTTCATTTCCCTAACTGTTGTTGAGTCACGCAAATAAAATTACAAAAATGTCGTTTAATATGGCTCGCCTTACAATATGGGAAGTATGGCTTAATGAATACACAGCCTTACAGTCTAATCAGGGTCTATATTGTTCACCATTTTGTTTGATAGAACAGAACAGAACAAAACAGAAATTTTATTTAGACTTGTACAATGTACATCGTCTTCTTAACCACACAAACAATATATGTACACACGATGTAAACTCAGAAATGCAAAAATAGATCAAACAGATGTAAGTTTGACAGGCATGTTTAATGCATGTAGAAATCCGATTACATCATATTAGAACCTTTAAAGTCCGTAATTTGACCATATCTGGAATGTCAAATTCTAATGTTTAAATCTTTGGAGGAAACGAAAGTATATGTCAAGCTGACCGTGCAGACGTTAACTTGAAAAGTACACATACATTTCTTAAATCAGCTCCCAACAAAAAGTCACATACGATTATCACTAAAAGCAAAATTATTTAAACACAGTCTGTCTGCACTTTAAATAAAGAATTAAAAAATGAAAATTTACAATGTAAAAAATCATGATTAAGAACTTAATACTAGATGCGAGTATTCTGAATAGAATATCAACATAATCTTATTAATAACTTTGACTTTATGTTTGGCCACTATGTTGGATACTCGTATTTGCAGATGAAAGACTAGGCGGAAAATGCACCAGCGCTTTCGGATGGCCCTGTAAATTAGATAAGAAATCCGTGTGCAGAAACGCCAAGTGTGTATGTAGGCCCGGGACCTCAGATGTCGACGGCAGTTGTCTCATATGTCTGGCTTTAGTTTATATTGTTTGTTTATGCCCTATGAAAACCGATATTTCTACGTCCAATATGTGGCCGTGTTCCCTACTTCTAAAAAAGTGAAATATGCATATCAGAATGGCGACATCCAGCAAACACAGCCTCTCCACACAGCCAGAAAGTAGAGAGGAAAATAGAGCATGGTATTACAATAATCAGTTTTAAAATAAACGCCATAAACAATTAACGAAAGTGAGAATCCGATTTCTGAGATCAAACCTTTCATTGTGAATGCAAGAAAGTAATATGCATATTAACATAAATTGCAGTGCTTAATATACATTGTACTTGACATGTTAATGTAGTAATTCGGTATGATTTCTATCTAACACAATCACCATGTAAACTATATGTAAACAGAATATTCTAATTAAATTTTGCTAAAGCATGGTAAGAAAGTTAAAACAGTGCATTGTAAATGATTTCCTACAAACATGGACCCAAGGTTATAACACTAAACATGGAAACCATGGAAAGACTGGTCGCCTTTTAAGCCAATCAGATGCTTGAGATTTGAGACTGGTTTCCAACCTCAGCTTTATAACCTTCAGCCATGATTTTAGGCAGTTTAACATTTTACCAATCACCATGCCTTAACGATACAATAAGAATGTTCTCAATCCTTGCATCGGACTTTTTTATCACCATCCCATGAATCCTTAAAAGATTATTTAAAATGATAGTGTCTCTAACAGGAGCGAACCCATTACCCACAATAAGCGGCAGTGAGTAACAAAAAACTGTTTTAATTTATTGTCATTATTATATGTAGACTGAGGTTGTCCTGGAGAACTTTTATTACAGCATTTTCATCATGAAATTATATTCATCGTTTAATCGGCAGATTGTGAAAATTTACCAATCGTCTATGCCACTTGATGTTTTACCTTTTTAGCTCACCTGTCACGAAGTGACAAGGTGAGCTTTTGTGACCGCTTGATGTCCGTCGTCCGTCGTGCGTCGTCCGTCGTCAACAATTGCTTCAATCGACTTCTTCTCTGAAACGGCTTGGCCAATTTTGATGAAACTTCACAGGAATAATGCTAAGATGATGCCCTTTCAAAATTGTTCAAAAAATGGAATTCCAAGCAGAACTCTGGTTGCCATGGCAACCTAAAGGAAAAGCTTTAAAAATCTTCTTCTCTGAAACCACAAGGCATAGAGCTTAGATATTTGGCATTTAGCACCCTCTAGTGGAACGCTACAAAGATTGTTCAAATTATTTCCCTGGGGTCAAAGTTGGCCCCGCCCCAGGGGTCACTTCATTTAACATAGACTTATGTAGGAAAAACTTTAAAAATCTTCTTGTCTGAAACCACAAGGCCTAGAGCTTAGATATTTGGCATTTAGCACCCTCTATTGGAACTCTACAAAGATTGTTCAAATTATTTCCCTGGGGTCAAAATTGGCCCCGCCCCAGGGGTCACTTCATTTTGCATAGACTTATATAGGAAAAACTTTAAAAATCTTCTTGTCTGAAACCACAAGGCCTAGAGCTTAGATATTTCGCATTTAGCACCCTCTAGTGGATAGCTACAAAGATTGTTCAAATTATTTCCCTGGGGTCAAAATTGGCCCCGCCCCAGGGGTCACTTCATTTTACATAGACTTATATAGGAAAAACTTTAAAAATCTTCTTGCCTTAAACCACAAGGCCTAGAGCTTAGATATATGGCATTTAGCACCCTCTAGTTGAAAGCTACAAAGATTGTTCAAATTATTTCCCTGGGGTCAAAATTGGCCCGGCCCCAGGGGTCACTTCATTTTACGTAGACTTATATAGGAAAAACTTTAAAAATCTTCTTGTCTGAAACCACAAGGCCTAGAGCTTAGATATTTGGCATTTAGCATCCTCTAGTGGAACGCTACAAAGATTGTTCAAATTATTTCCCAGGGGTCTAAATTGGCCCCGTCCCAGGGGTCACTTTATTTAATATAGACTTGTATAGGAAAAACTTTAAAAATCTTCTTGTCTGAAACCACAAGGCCTAGAGCTTAGATATTTGGCAGTTAGCATCCTCTAGTGGAACTCTACAAAGATTGTTCAAATTATTTCCCTGGGGTCAAAATTGGCCCCACCCCAGGGGTCACTTTATTATGCATAGACTTATATAGGAAAAACTTTAAAAACCTTTTTGTCTGAAACCACAAGGCCTAGAGCTTAGATATTTGGCATTTAGCACCCTCTAGATGAACGCTACAAAGATTGTTCAAATGATTTCCCTGGGGTCAAAATTGGCCCTGCCCCAGGGGTCACTTCATTTGATATAGACTTATATAGGAAAAACTTTAAAAAATCTTCTTGTCTGAAACCACAAGGCCTAGAGCTTAGATATTTGGCATTTAGCATCCTCTATTGGAACTCTACAAAGATTGTTCAAATTATTTTCCTGGGGTCAAAATTGGCCCCGCCCCAGGGGTCACTTCATTTTACATAGACTTATATAACAAAAACTTTAAAAATCTTCTTGTCTGAAACCACAAGGCCTAGAGCTTAGATACTTGGCATTTAGCATCCTCTAGTGGAACTCTACAAAGATTGTTCAAATTATTTCCAAGGGGTCTAAATTGGCCCCGTCCCAGGGGTCACTTTATTTTAATTAGACTTGTATAGGAAAAACTTTAAAAATCTTCTTGTCTGAAACCACAAGGCCAAGAGCTTAGATATTTGGCAGTTAGCATCCTCTAGTGGAACTCTACAAAGATTGTTCAAATTATTTCCCTGGGGTCAAAATTGGCCCCACCCCAGGGGTCACTTTATTTTGCATAGACTTGTATAGGAAAAAACTTTAAAAATCTTCTTGTCTGAAACCACAAGGCCTAGAGCTTAGATATTTGGCATTTAGCACCCTCTAGTGGAACGCTACAAAGATTGTTCAAATGATTTCCCTGGGGTCAAAATTGGCCCTGCCCCAGGGGTCACTTCATTTTATATAGACTTATATAGGAAAAATTTTAAAAATCTTCTTGTCTGAAACCACAAGGCCTAGAGCTTAGATATTTGGCATTTAGCATCCTCTAGTGGAACTCTACAAAGATTGTTCAAATTATTTTCCTGGGGTCAAAATTGGCCCCGCCCCAGGGGTCACTTCATTTTACATAGACTTGTAAAGGAAAAACTTTAAAAATCTTGTCTGAAACCACAAGCTGAGAGTACTTTTGTACTCAGGTGAGCGATATAGGGCCATCATGGCCCTCTTGTTTATCGTAAACTACCATTCTTGACATTCGCGTATTAAAGTATACATGTATATCTTTTAATGGGTTATACATTACCTTTGCATTATGTATAAATAATTATAAAAAATAATTCCCTTTTTATTTTTTTATTAAATTCACTTGAAAACATATTTGTCTGTTCCTAATATATTATGTTTGCGCTGTCTAGCTATTACTTCCTTCCACACGTCGATGAAGAAAGATTCACTGCCTCATCATTGCCCATTTCTTTATTTGATATGCAGGAACGACTTTTCATTCAACACCTTTCTTTTTGTAAAGTTATCTCTTGCTTTAATTATATTAAACTTATTTATTAATGTTATAGTTAAGAGGTAATTAAAGATAGAATCATTTTATCATGAGTCCCCATATGACTGTGTATATTCCCTATCAGGTTGACTTTACACAGTATAACTAACAATGTCAGCATCTTTCATATATTAATTTATTTCTAGATGGAACATTACGTGCAACATGCCGAAGAGGGCTCTGTGATGGCAGCAATGTTGTCTGTGATACCAAAGTGAACAAGTGTGTCTGTGAAACTAAATATGTATACCATGGTGGGAGATGTATGAAACAGCAGTGAAACTTCAACAACTACTTCCGTGTCAGAACTGTTTGGTTGTCTGCAGTTATAAACGTGCTAAATATTCTCTTAGCAGATCTCGCCAAGCTCAAGGATCGAAAGATGAAATTGTAAACAATATAACTTTAAAGGACCGTCTAAAGTCTTTAAATATTGCTCGGTCATCGATAAAATAGAAAATTTTCAAAACCTCTCTAACGGCAAAATGCAGATCAATAAAACTTTACACAAATTAATGTTATTGATTTGTTCATACTTTAAGAAAATTAGATCTTTACAAAAATAGCTAGACCATAAAATCCCTTAAATTTCAATTTCATCCAAACACAGAAAAAAAACAACCACATAATTTATTTAAATGCCCTCATGGGTAATAGGATACTGACAAATTATGTCGTGTCATTTTAAAGAACTTTCAATTACGAAGAGAGAAATCAACATTTTTTTTGGCTGTCACATGTTTACTTGACCAGAAAATTCAAGGTAAAACACAATTTTACAATTATATCATAAAAAGGTGGATAAACTGTTTTGTAAGCCAAAAGAACACAACACATTTATCCGGTTTTAATGACATCATTTTTGTAAATGCTCTTCTTATGAATGAATGCCTACCTTTTGACTGTAATGGGAGGATGGTTTCTTTTTCTTGATATTTTTATTTGATATATATTTATTTATTTTTTTAATAAAATCGAAATCATGAATAAGATTTCAATTTCAGTTGTGTGCTTTAATCTATATTGAATGACAACAGACCAGTTTTTGTGGTTTTTGATTTTAAACCCCTTATTAGTAATTAATGTTAATTATAGCACTTTTTTAATTCATTTGACATGTATTACTTAAGTACAAGTCATTTTGTTAAAGAGATATATCGATATTTGTGTTATATGTTGTAGATTATTTTATTGAACATTTTGTGGAAAATAAACAAAAATGAAATTATAAAAAGCGATTGTTTTGTCTTTTTTTTATGAGCGATGTTTAAACAAAACAGAAAAATCTTTCATTTTTTGGCTTATAATAGACTTTTAATAGCATTATTGCATTTAACACATTTTAACACTTTTTCAGCAATTGGTGTCAAATGTTATACATACACTAGGTGCAATATTCTCCCACTGAAATGTATATTTACCTTTCTAGAAAGTTCATTAATTTGAAAATTATGTTTTTTAATCGTTCAAAGAAAACTTGTCGAAATAAAAGGCAGAGTAATGTGTCTTGCAACAGTTTTAAAAATAAGCATTGGGATCGTTTTCATAGTGCTTTAATGGCTATTCCGTGTATCAGTCATTGACTGATATCACCGACCTTGACGGGCTATTTTCTTGTGAAAGCCATCACCAACACCATTTTATCAAACTCGTCTAAATACTTAACAACAGTAAGACAGTTGCTTAAAATTTTATTTATCGTACCCTTTTGCAAATTCAAACATTGGTACAGCGAGATAGGCTAAGACGCACTATTGAAAACAGGCCTTGACCTTAGAGGACGTTATTCCATTAAGATTTCATGAAATCAATTTCGGTAAAATGTTAAGCTTATTGATGGTCGAGTTTACATCTGTGCCCTCTTTAATCGCATCTGATCTGCATTTGTGAATAGTTTTAAGCGAGAAGAAAACAAAGGCCTGCAACACATGCAAAGAAACTAAGAACTTTCGAGATATTTTGAAACTATCTCCTGAATGCCGTTCGCAAGAGAAACCCGATCACGAGCACCGGCAAGCGACTGTATAACGTTTTCGCACTTAGAAATTTTTCTTCTTGTTTTTTAAGTGTTTTACACCCGGACTAATACCTTCCCGACGGTCTAGAATAATCCAATCTCTTTGAAATGTTCACAGTTTTAAGCGACCTCTTGGGTGAGCTTATGGCCGAAATTTCAGAGCTCTAGATACCCGATCAAGATTGGTCAAAAACATCGCAAATTGTGCCGCAAATTTACGTTGTAAACAACTCCTCCGGTGTTGCAGTTTCTCTAGGTCTTTCGCATCTAATGATTAGAATGCCGTCATATTCCTAGCGGATCTAACATTAGGAAGTTAATGCTGTCAAGCTCCTGTCCTTTCTTGCTTCCCTTGAATCAGAAGATACCACATGCTGCTTGCTGGCCATCGCCACATCCGTCTTATAAGCAAATTTTATAATGCTTCGGGCTAACCCCGCGTGATTATGATCAGTGACTAATGTCGTGGTTGTTGCCATCTCAGCGCACCTCGAGTCATAATATGCCGTCACGTTTCTCGCAATCGCCACGTACATCGGTTCCACCGATACCTTCAATCTCTTGGCATTCTCCGCTTCCCTATGATCACCATATGCCTCGAATCATAGGCGCCGTTTCTCTCCAAGCCATCCTCGCCTCCATTAGCTTATCTAATCTACTATCTATCCTATCTCTACTATCTCTTCTATCCTTTCTTATGGCAGATAAAGCACTCTACATCCGCCTTTAATCCATTATTACATTTGCCGTCCTAGCTATGATTCGCAGTTTTTTTTTCGACTTTTTTACATGTTTAATGCAAAATTGATAATGGTCGACTCTTCCATCAGTTATTTCTCTCGACCTTTGGTCTGTTTGCACCTTTGTTCTGTTGGGATATGTTTTATGATTTCCTCTTCCGTCTAATGAACTTTGTTTTCTCCGAAATATAGATTCCATCGGACATCGAATTAAATAACTGTCTTGCGATAATTGCAGAGTCTTTAAATTCTTTTTGCAATAAATGATGCAAACGAGAACATGCTGAGCCTAATGCTCTTTTTAAGAGGGAAAAACAAATATTCAAAATAATTGACACTCGTATATACTTCTAAAAAAGAAATATAGCTTTATTGCCACCACGACCTCGTTTTAACTTTCGGCATTTGAAAAGGGGAATTGAAGGCTTTCAGAACAGATTTGTTTGAACACCTGCTGACAAGACTTCAAATAATGTAATTATAGTGTGACGTATACACTATATTAATATTCAAATTGAAGAGCTTAATGGCACTAATTAATGCTTATACTCTGACTTTTTCGTCTGAGAATGATATTGTTACCGCACACAGTCTACAAATTACAAAATTTAGAATCAGTGAGAGCCGAAACAAGACAAAGTACCTTCTATCTATTAGTTGTCTAAAATGCACAAAATACCGTATAAAGATAGATTTATTGCAAACTCTTGTTCTTGCACAACAACTAAATTGTCCGTGCTCCTAACATCTTGTCTTACAGCTATAAGAGATCATGTAATGAGTTATTGCGAAAAGGTTTTTGATACCACTGGCAAAAATTTATTTTGGTCAGTAAATATGCAAATGACGATTACAAGAAGCTTAAATCAAATAATTTTCAGGCGTTCTATTTGTCTACTATGATTTCTCTTCTTGATATGATTCTCTCCCTCATAATTTAATAAGATAAAAGTTAACCAGTCTCACTGAAAAAAAAAGCGTTTGCTAGAGAAAATAAAACCTGTATTGCTTGTAATGAGCATAAGGCATTTTACCGATGGTTCTTATGATAATTATACTCTATGGACCTGCCAAGATCTTATCGAGGCGCTCATATTTTTATTGGATAATATTTATGTGATATATGGTACGTCTTATTATAAACAAGTAATAAGCATTCCAATGGGCACTTATTGTGCACCCCTTGTTCCTGATCTGTTTTGATATTGTTATGAAAAAGACTTTCTGTTATCGCTTTCTACCGAACATCAGGATGACATTATAACAGCCTTTAACAACACCTCAAGGCACCTTGTTCATTTGTTGAATATAGATAAAAACCAGTTTCCATCTCTGGTTAATAAAATGTATCCTAGTGAACTACACTACAACTTAATAAAGCTAAAACTTCAGATAAGCAAGCAAACTTTCTTGATCTTAATTTTTCTTTTGAAAATGGATACGTCACTACTAAAATGATAAAAGAGATGATTTTAATTTTTATATAGTAAATTTTCCGGTTTTGGACGGCGATGTTCCTCGTGCAACATCTTACGGGGTTTATATCTCACAGCTTGTTTGCTTTTCTAGAGCTTGCAATGATGTTAATGATTTCAATGAACGTAATCTTTGTATAACAGAAAAACGTTTAAAACAAGGTTATCAATGTCACAAATTAAGAAAAGTCTTTTGCAAGTCTTATCGCCGATACTGAGATTTAATTCAAAAATTCAGGTCCAGTTAAAATTACTATTGCAACAAGGTATTTTATAGCTAGTTCTTTGTGGAGATTTAATTTATAAACTTAAGAAAATAAAAGACAATTTTAATTTATCTCGGTTATTCGTAAAAACCATCTGTAAATTTAAAAAGAAAGGTTACCAACATGATATTCTACAGCACTCTGCATGCCAGGTGATTATCCTATCTACAGTTGATCATTAATCTTACCTTTTTGGTTGTAAATGGTGGCTGGGGTTTAAGAGTTTATGAAGGTTTATGGGGAAATCTTATTTAAATGACCTACATGCTCGATTTGTTTCTTTTATCCCTGTCATCGTGTTCTTGCTGATTTGACTCAAGGTACTCTGGTCTCTGTAAGATCATTGAGTACCCGCCCCTTTGACATTTCAATGCTATTAGCTTCTAATGTTTTTATGTTTGTGTGCTTTTGCATGCAACATTGTTGAGCTAATGAGTGGGTTGGAGTGATTTCACCAAGACAACTTGTAGGTGTGTGTTGAGAACCTGTTGTGGCAAGTTGTTTTGCCACATACCGTTCCAAGGCGGTAACCCTAGTGGTTCTCATTTTCGTTATTTGTTTGTGGCGTCTTATTTGAATTTGATATATTTATTTAAAAAAAACATGCTTTCGTTTCCTTTCATCTGTTCGCTGCCTGGGGAGGCTGTGATTTGTGAGTATGACGATTCCTGATATGCATATTTACCTTTTTCTATTTCTTTGGCTAAATCCCATGGCAAATGATAGAGGGTGCCTAAGCAACACGAAATCTGCAATCTAATTCTGTTAACAAATTTCTATATCTATTTATGAGTGTCGAAGCTAGTCGTGAAAATCAGAACTGGCTGGTCTGACCCGAGAAATTGATTCCAAGAAATCCATCACCTCCAAGCGCTCGGAGGAATTACTCTCCTTTTTGGTAAGAATAATATTCCGAAGATGACAATATATAAAATCATTTAAACCTGGGCAGAAATAAATTAAAAATACAACATGTTTCAATACTTAGTCACGTTACGTACTAAATCAAACTACAAAGAAAGTAACGCACGTGTTGCTTGTCGTGCTGTGCAGCTTAATGTTTCAAAACATACTTTAAAGATATCATAAAATGATTTTATGTAATATCACGTCATATTTTTAATATATTACGCTGGCGTGTAAGAAAGTTCATATCGGTATGGTGACGGTAAATTATATAACGAACATGTTTGAAGCACGTGTGGCCCAAACCAATTCGCTATAAGTGTGGGCAATGAAATTTGATTAAACCTTTACCCAACTTCATTTGTAAAGACAAAAAGCAAAAATCAGACCCAAATTCAAAATTTCTAGTATGAGGAAAATTTTAACTTTCATGAGACAGGCACAGTTATGCGTCGTTTCGAACGAAATATACATGTACGTAAGCGTACATATAGTTACAAATGTAGTAATTATATCAGTATATAATCGGATTCCGGTGTCATGCAGTGATTATTGCGTTTATTAGCGTTATCCGACCAACGTTCATTATGGGGTTGTCCCGGTTAGCTCAATACGCTACGTATTTGGCATTGCATGTCGTGGCGCTATCGCCGTACGGGTTCGCTCCCCAGTAGAGGCAACATCAATTTTTTTTTATAATCAGACACTTATTATGAAGTCAGTACAGAATAAGCAGCTAAGTTGTGGGTAGAGCGAGGAAGTTTGGTTAAGTTATATTTTAATTCTTCATATGAAGATACTAAGTACGAATACGCGGTTACGCTCAGGTGAATATGTATCAATCTGCTGGTTTCGTGGTGTTTTTTTTTCGCGTAATTAGAGAGGTTGTGAAAAGACTGGAATCAATTAATTTTTTTTTAAATCTTTATTGATTGTTTCCTTATATGAATCTCATACCATTTACACCGCGGGGTCAACAGTTGAATAGTCTTTAATTAAAAGGGATGTAATTACAACATTGGGTATTTTGACGGCGACTTATTTAAATAAAAATGCTGCTGATTAATGTTTTTATGTTTTCCTTCTAACGAGTGGTCCTATTAAAACATAACAAGCAATGTAGAGCAATTTTTTAAATGCTTGACCTTTAATGGTACAAAAATGCAAAATTTAGGGTAAATTCTAGCCAAAATGTTCCACAGTTAATTATTACGAGATAAAAAGCTTAAATCCAAGACTGCTGCTGGTCAATGATCACAAAAAATGAGTTAATCCTGTGTCTTTCTAAAAAAATAAAAGTGTAATTTCAATGTCTTTCTAAAAATACGGACAAAAGTGACAAATTAGAACTTAGGGTGAGTGTACTATATTCTGAATACATCTTTAAAAGGAGAAAGCTATAACTGTTCCATGCATTGAGTTAAATTCAACAAAGTTAACAGTAAAAGTTAACATGTGTATTATACGTATATCCCGTTTTCGACCATGCGTACCGATGTTTATTCTTCGTGGTTAACAGTGACGTGACTGTCGCAAGATATACTCACGCTCATTAAGTAAGTTGACGGTATATTCAATTAACATTATTTTCGTGAAATGTTTTAAACATTGCAAGATATACTTACGTTGATTATGTAAGTAGATTTAATACTTAATTACTAGTCTTTCTTTATACAAAAACTAAGGCAGATAAAACGTTGGATTATACCTTAATAATTTTAGTATGCGCTTCTAAATTATGACTTGTATAGGTCTGTTATTAAATGTAAGGGTAACATTTTCATTACTGTCCGAGAAAAATGTGGAAAGCATCGAATTAAAAGATTATACCTCATTTTGAATTTCGAACAGTGTTAAGTGTCCTATTAGATGTTAAGATAATAAATGTGAATGATATTTTGGAGCACAGTGGTATATTATACCTGTCTTTTCTAAATTAATTGTGTACATGCTCGTGTAAACTGTCACTTATTATAGTTTCGTTTTAACTTGGTGTACATGTTAACGTACGGTTATAATAAACGTTCTATTGTTGCTTTTTTTTGTTTTTGTTGAGATGCTCTAAACTGCACAAAGATATGTTTTCTAACCGCTGAAGTCGTTTTAGAACTTAAGTTCGATGCATACGGCGATGAACGTAAAAATAGGAGTTTTGACACAACCCAACCTATCTCTAAAAGTTTGAAATTTTTCACTTTCATTCCAATTTATCAAATACATCAAAGTAACGTTTCAGGATTGTAGACCTCATTCAACAGCAGTGCATGAACTTTTCGCCGATTTTCCAGCGAGTTGCGGTACTCTTTAAACGCTTGCATAACTTTAAAATTAACTACTTCAACGCAGTTATATACAATTTTTAATTTGAACGAAAATTTTAAAAGCGAAACGGTTAGAAATGCAAGGCACAATATGTTTTTTCAGTGATAATAAGAGTAAGTTGTGCATATTGAGAAGAAATAAGAGAAACTGTCAACTGTCGTTCATGTTATTTATTGCCACTGAAGTATTGTTCTTTCTTGTGAAAAGTATTAAAGTTAGATTTCGTTTGTTTTAAATTGCTTTGTTTACGATTTACGACGGTTTTATACGGTGGCTGATTTATGCCATTTCGTTTTTTCGTTATTTTGCCGCGAATTAACGCCAAGCGAAAAGACGAAATAACGAAAAATACGCCACGCAAAAAGACGAAATAACGAAAACACGCCACTCGAAAAGACGAAATAACGAAAGAACGCCACGCGAAATAACGAAAAAACGCAGTAACGAAAAGTCGCCCTGCAAAAAAAACACGCCAATTTAACAAAATAGGCGTTGGCATCTTTTCGTTATTTCGCTTGGCGTCTTTTCGCTCGGCGTTATTTCGATATTTCGCCTGGCGTTTTTTTTCGTTGTTTCGCGATGCGTTTTGTCGTTATTTCGCGTGGTGTTATTCCGCTTTGCGTCTTTTTGTTATTTCGCCTGGCGTCTTGTCGTTATTTCGCTTGTCGTCTTGTCGTTATTTCGCTCGGCGTTTTTCCGTTATTTCGTATTTTCACGTGGCTTTTTTTCTTTATTTCGTCTTTTTGCTTGGCGTCTTTTCGTTATTTCGTCTTTTCGCTGGGCGTTTTCGCGGCGGCGAAATAACGAAAAAAAACGAAATGGCATAAATCAGCCACCATAGTTTTGGTTTAGACACTATGACACTATGATTAGAAGACAATTTCGGGAGGGTACATGTGATTCAATTGTTCCCTTCGTCAGCTTGCAAAACTTACAGTAACTCAGGCTGTATTTACACTGCGGAAGGATTGTTAAAAGTGTGTTTCTCCACTTCAGTTCCCATCATTGTTCACATTTTATTGGCAAACACGTGCATAAAGAAAATTATCATAACTAGTCATTGTAATGATGGCGAATGTTGCTACCTCGGTAATTTCAAGCGGCGGATTTGTTGAAGGAGGTGAACCGCCGGCAAGTCATTACAACCTGGAAATATACAAACTGAAATCAATCAAATTTACAATAAACATGCAAATATGCCGATTTAGTGAAAATGCTCCCGGCAAAACGTTTCAAGGATAGTCACTCTTTGATTTCCGATTAAAGTTGGCGAATTAAGTGTAAAATGATGTTTTATCATCGAGTTTTGATGGTTTACCAGATAATGTAAAAGCCTATTAACAAAACAAAAGAAATATCTTTTTAAGTTTTTTTTTACCTTTCAGACTTGAGATGAGTATTCATATTTGTATTTACATAAACTGTTTGCTGTAACATTTGGCGTTATTGTCTTACTTACGAGGGTCATAAAAGCAAAACAAAGCTGTTACATATGGCCTCAAGATTATAAAACTGCGAATGGAAACCAGTCTCAAATCTCAAGCATCTGATTGGCTGAAATGGCGACTGGTCGCCATTTCAGCCAATCAGATACTTGAGATTTGAGACTGGTTTCCAATCTCAATTTAATAATCTTCATCAATGTTCATTGTAGATGCTTGAGGAACGGACGTTAAAGGAAGTTACCATTTGGATGATTTCATGGAAAACTGGACCAAGTCTGTGATTGTCTGGATGCTTAGTATTTGTGTTCAAAATGATGTAATAATGACTCGAACATCAGGTATGAAACAATATGGAAAACTGAACCTTTTTTTAATTTTCTATATAGGCGTATAATTTTTCTGAACCTGTTCGAGAACAAGAACAATATACATGTAGTTGAAATGTAAAATCTAAACTTATTTTTCCTTGTTTACTTTCACTAAGTATTATTCGATACAGCATCACTATTGAAACCTTCTATAACTGGAATTATGCCGAATCATATGCTAAGTTAAAATGAGTATAACAATAGTACTCTAAAATTCTTTATAACAAAAAAATTCTTGTCTCATAAAAGTGGTGTTTATTATTTGAAATCATTAACCATATCTGACTGGTGTTTATGTGTTTTCTTATCTGATCGTACTGTTGTTTCAACAACATACATTGTTATACCTTAAGCTGAATATTTTGCCCAAGATCACAAATCTAAATTAGGAGACCAGTATAAAATCTCAAGCATCTGGTCCTAAGGTTATAAAACTGAGATTTGAAACCAGTCTAAAATCTCAAGGATCTGATTGGCTGAAATGGCGACCAGTCGCCATTTCAGCCGATCAGATATTAGAGATTTGAGTTTGATTTCCATGCTCAGTTTTATAACCTTTGTCATTGATTAGCTGCAATGGCGACTAGATTCGAGACTGGTCTCCAATCTTCGTTTCGTTATCTTGGGCTTTTGACTATTTCATATAGGTACAGATATCGGGTACGACTGCACTCAGGACTCTGAATGTCGCTCAGGAAATGGCGGGAAATATTCCGAGTGTCACCAACACTTAAACAAGTGTGTCTGTACAATCAATATAATGGGTAATGCTGACAGCCGAGTTACTAACAATTTTTTACAATCAGATTATTAATTATTAATAAACTGGATTAATACATGGCATTTCAGCAAATCTAATTCTTGAAACTTATAATTTGAAAATGAACATGAAATAAGTATGCTCTTTTTTAATTGCGTTATAAATTGTAAAACAATCATATCCTACACCTGTGCCCAAGGTTATAAAGCTGAGCATGGAAACCAGTCTCAAATCTCAAGCATCTGATTGGCTGAAATGGCGACCAGTCGCCATTTCAGCCAATCAGATGCTTGAGATTTGAGACTGGTTTCCAATCTCAGCTTTATAACCTTCAGCCCTGAGCTTGGAACACACTTAGTAGTGTTCTTAAATATGATGAAATATGAGTTATTTCGGACGATGTCCTTTGAAAAAATATGCGTAAACCTTACTTTATTTAGAAATCGCCCTACATTTGTAGCCAATCAGAAGCTATGTAAATTCAAATTCCTCAGCGATTTATTTCAATAGAACTTCTTTATATTTTCTGTTTTACAATGAAAAAAAAACAATCGACTTTTGATTTCATTACTACAAATGTAATATGACTTCATTACTACAAATGTAGGGCGACTTCTCCTGCACTCGCTATGCTCGTTTCGGCTTCTATTTTGTATAGAAACGTCTTAAAAGACTCTATCCAATACTCATACGCGTATATAAAATACGCCTCAATAGGCATTTATTTTATAGGTAACGAAGAACTATATTCCTCAGACTGTAATGGCAAAGCACTCAATGAGTCTGGACACTGCTCTAAAGACTGTTCTGATCAAGGTGTGTATTATATCTAACAACGATAATCTGGGCCCAAGATCATAAAACAAACTGGAGCCCAACTGCTCGCCATTTCAGATGCTTGAGATTATTTGAGACTGGTCTCCAAATTCAGGTTTATCAGGCCTGCAAAAACTTCTTCATTAAAAATCCGAAGATTTTGTCTGAATATGTCTGATGATGAAGACGACGACGATAATGAAGATGTTGTTTGTTGTTGTTGTTTTAATGTCTAGTTGCTGCTGTTAACTGTGACTGAACAAAAACGATGGTGAAAAAGGTAATAATAGTGTTGTTCTAATTAACAAATATGAATGATGATGATGATGATGATGATGATGATGATGATGATGATGATGATGATGATGATGATATTTTTCTCATATTCTTCTATATTTTTGCATTTTCATACAAATCCAGAGATTTTGAATATAAATCCGGAGATCCGAAGAAGTTATTTTAAATCCAGAGATTTCGGATTAAGAGGCTGCTGTGAGAACTGGACACAAATCAGTAAGGCAGCAGCGTTTGACTTCGTTTAATACATGTTAAAGAGGGTCGGATTAAACACTCAGCAGAAATTCAAACTGATCTTTCTCCCCTTTTTATTTTATTCCTTTTAAACATTTTATTGAAGCAAAGCCTCTTAAAAGTGTTAAAAAATAAAAAAAAAAGTTTATTTAGAATTATCGTGACACGAACTTTAATATAGGACAAAAATGTTAATATCACATCAGTTATAAGCATAATTCTTCATAAATTGCCCGAAATAGTTGTGATCATCGCATCATTGCAAATGTAATAATTAAACCATTTTTACTGCTGTTGTTTTTTTCGGACACCGTAAAAATTATTGTAACTCATACGATAGTGCAGTTGTTGTTTGTTATTGGAGGTGATGTGTTTTCCAGAAATCCGAAAATGGGAAGATGGCGAGGATTGGTACGGGAATATTCCGGCGCCTTTTACCACACTTTTTATTGAAGATAAGCAGGTAGCAATTTATGAAGCTATTTAAAAAAAAGCGTTTTATTACAGGCGGTGCGCATGCGCCGTCTTTACCTGGAAATCGACACGCGGTTTTTAACTTCCGGTGTATCATAGCGCGGCCGCCACATGCGTATTCAACGGGTTCTGAGGTAATATCAGGCTGATATTTCATGCAGACACTGCAAACTCAAAATTTTACGAAATTTGAGCGATATTTTGTTCGTTCTGGTGTGTAGCTATTAGGACAGAAAACCCATCCAACAAGCTAAGAACAACACCGCTGCGAGGTACGCTGCTGAATTCATTAGATAGGCATGAGGCATTCAAAATTATGAACGAACATTCGTGCGGTCGTGAAGTCCGTGGCTTAAAGTATTGCCGGTTTAAGGTCCTTAAATCCTTAATTTTCTCCATTATATTTAGAAAATCGACAATTGGTAACAGCATACTAATAAATATTCATTGAATAATTATAAGATTATTGACTATAAACCCCAATTATCATGTCTATTTGGCAGGCTGGTTTCTCCATCGTCAATAAAAAGAAAAAATACACGCGCTCTACAAATAAACATGCGCTTGCATCAAAACAAAAATATTGCGTTGAAAGACTCGTAATATTGCCCCGCGTCAAGAAGAAACCACTGGCATGTTTCCTTCAGTATGTCATTATCTATGTACACAGAGCTGATATAAATATTTGGTACAAACTATATATTTGAAGTCGTTTAGTTCAGTTTATTTTACGTCTTTAGACTCCAGTATGTTTTGACCCGAACCGTGCCGATAACAGTGTTCCCGATGGATTTGTTATAAAGAATTCTTCGATACCAGATGCAGGTCGAGGAGTCTTCACAACGAAGTTTATTATGCGAGGTACCCTAGTAGGACCCTATAAAGGCTACATAGAGCCTAACAGTGAAATAGCCGTGCAGTCGGGATATAGTTGGAAGGTAACAAATTGTTGAAATGATTTTGATAATGTTAGCAGGATGGAATTCACCAAGACAACTCTGCATTACGTATACTTTAGGGAATCTAGCGTTGCTTATGTGAGTTAAGCCCAAGTGGTAAATACAATTTTTCTGCTAACTTTCTAAGGCGATTAACCCACTGAGATCTATATAAAAACAGTAGAGTCCGATTTTACGCATTGAGCCGTGAATGTACTTTTGTATTTATAGATTTTTGGAATATTCCACAAAATAGGGATGTTAGATATTTCCATCATGGCTCATTATGTTGAAATTGTACAGGCCTGTAACAAAATATTTCATGGCCGTGGCAGTGACGCTTCTGATTTCTGGTAATATGACATAAGGGTTGTGAGTTCGAATCCTATGAAGAGATTTCATTTTTATTTCTGTTTAATGTCATTTTTTTCTAATACATTCATGTAGAAACGACAAAAATGACATTTCACCGTACGTTTCGAGTAATCTTTCATCAAGCGGATTGTCGCGATCGCTGATTTTTCAAACCACAGTTTTTGGGCGATCCCAAAACAATGTACAAAGTGGTTTTTAATAAATTAAATGTAACTTATAAAAGAAAGAGAATGTAACAACAAGAGTTTACAGAACGCCATGTTTCACAATTGTCAACGTTTCTTTGGTAAAGAGGTGTATCGGGTCAGGGCAAGCTGGTCAACAAAAATATATTGTTAAAAATGGAATGAACATGAACAAAATTAAAAGGGGTTGCAAAATATAAAGATAGAACAGCTCAATACTATTAAAAAATAATATCATATGAATTAGTTTAAAATTATAAGAAGGAAATGAAAGACAAAATAAAAAGTTTCTTTAATTGGATTCGAACATGCAATGTTTTGCATCATAGCCCGAGATCTTATCCACGGAGCTATTGTGTCGGTACTAAATATCTGCTGCTTTTAACAGGTTTTAATGTCATATAAGTAAAGTAATTTAACGGTAACTCTGTAAAATGACGCCCTTTACCTATTTAGTATCATAACAGTGGACTTGTCCGAAAGGTCACAGCTCACGGGTCAAAATTGAACTATACTTGCCACGTGGATTTTTCTTTTCTTTCTGTTTACTGAATATTTTCTATTCATGACTTGTCCCAATATGTATGACATCTACAGAGATTAGGGCTTTATGAGTTGTTTTTGTTGCATTGGTTATGCGCTGCTAAAATGTAAATATCTGCATACGTCGCTATCACTTTCAATTTTCAGTTGGAAGATATTTCTTTCGAAACATATAGCCATCTGTATTTCAACTTATCCGATCAATTTTATTTTAGAAATTAAAACATTTAAGAGGCTTGTGTTTGAATTGCAGTGAATAGAACGGCAGCAACCTATCAACACCAAATACTAGTAAATAATCAACGTTTGTAATACAGGTAGTAGCAGATTCGGTACGTCCAGAGCCCACCTGGATTGATGGGAAAGACATAAGTTATTCTAACTGGCTCCGCTATATCAATATGCCAACTACTACTGACACAGAAAATCTTGTCGTACTTCAACACCGAGGTAAAACTTCACAAAAACGAAATCTAAACAAGTTCTGTGTTCATTTCATACTGTTAATATTTGTTTGCATTTTCTGGACGAATGATGGGTCATAATATACTGAAAGGATAAAGAAACGCAGGGTAACAATTGGATAGGCAGGTTCGAAAGCTCATGCTCCACGACGGTTTACACTGAGGCAGTGGAGACAAGTTTTATTCACTTTCGACACATGTTAAGGTGTATCATGACCTAATAACTCAATACACAAAGTTTCACTTTATTTGGAGAACGCGTTCTTAATATATCGGAACAAATGTTACCCTGCGTTTCTTTATCCTTTCAGTATATATTATTACTATGTAACTATTACTTGATTATATTTACTATAGTACAATTAGGCCGGCGCTAGCGAATGCTGAGAACCATGTGGCCCGGCTTTGGCATAGTATAAAGTATGGAGTGGAGTCTTGGAGTGGAGTCTTGGAGTTAAATAATATGATCCCCTATAAATTTGTCCCAGTCTGGGATACTTGTGGACAGTGTTTGTTTTCTTTAGGACAACTAGATATGTGATTTTTATAAATAACTGTCAAAATTCAAGAAACTTCATAACACAATGTCTGCAGAGCTTTTTTCTGTGTTAATTGGAGCAGAGACAGTCTCTAGGGAACTGAGATGATAGACGCTGGACATTAACTCTTGGTGTACCTTAAATCATTATTCGACAATTAGACTGAACTTAAGCTTTAGCAATAAAACATCTGTTCTAAGGTGAATTCAAGGTGTTCTTATGGAATGGGAATTTTTACAGCTTTAATAAAACATTTAATAAAGCAAACCTGTGATTAATACAAATGTATTACAACAATTGTTTATATTAAAATAATTAAATATCATTTGTTAGTATAAAGTTGTACTTTCATTTCAATAAAACAACTGTGATGCAATATGAATACATGAAGGATCTCAAACCTTGAAGTATGCAATATATATATTAGCATGCTGATCATGTATAATCAAGTTATTTACTTTTATGCAAACCAGTTAGAAAATCAATTGATGGAAACAACATAAAATGGCCAACATTAATGACATTAAATATTCAGATTTGTTTCTTGTACAATAAATGTTTTGTTGGGTATGTCTTCTCCAAATTAATAGGTCAATAATGGTTCAAACAATGTTCTCTCTATGTTCCTGCCAGTGATACTGCTCAGTTATATGACATGCTAAATGGTCAGTTCAAGGCACCATGACAGCCCAAGAGAATTTCAAGAAAAACAATGATCTAATCTTGACACTTATGGGTTCCTGCCATAACAAGGTTGACTCATTACAAAAAGTGCAGGTGCATCCATATTTTGTGATAGATGTCATGGGATGTAAGAATAATAAACTGTAAAACGCATTAATTTCGCGTGGAGAAAATTTCGCGATTTTCATAAAAAAATCACCAATTTTCATTATTCGCGTATTTATGAACTTGCGACGTCGTAAGACTCGAAATCGTAAGTATATAAGGATAAGTTATTACCGTTATCACGATTTCATAAGTAATTAAATCAAATAACTGAATTGTGGCCAAAAAGGAATTTTATGCGGCGTTTAAAGTGATTATCAGTTCTGTTAAAGTTGCCTCTTTTCGCACAATTATCGGATATATCAAAACTCATCATATATTTGCGATATGTATGAATTCACTAGGTAAACGATTCGCGAATATTAGCGAAAATAAAACTAACGTGAATAAAAACCAGTTCTACAGTATTGTTTCTGAAAACTGTTCTTTGAACATTACTTTTAACTTTTAAACTGATAATCATAATGAAAGAAGGCTTTAAGTCCTCGGCAGATATAAAAATAATGACAATTATTGTTTATGATTTCAGAAAAAATTGCTGTCAAAAAAATAGAAATTTAAAATAGTTTAAGGTATATTCTGCCCATATTGTACTCTTGAGATAAAAAATACATGTTAAAAATGTAAAATACCATACAATATTACTACTGGTATGAAGATTATTATCAACTTGCAAGGCATTCTTTAATTATTTTTTGTTAAAATCTTAAAACACCGCACAGTTTTTTAACACATGCAGATCAGCAAACTTAACAGTGTGTTGCTATAAAAAAAGAAAGTCGTAATTACCTATTATTAAAGTGCAATTAAAAATATTGATCATAAATAGCTTAGAAGACATTCGTGTGTACTGAAACATGCTTATTACATAAAATAATAAGTATGTTTACTATAAGATTTGAACCCATGCCCGCTACAGATAAAAAAGAATATCATTGTCATGAAATATTTCAAAACTAAGACTAAACCAACTCCAAATTGTCACTCCAAAAATTCAGCTCCAAAATTCAGCTCCAAGGTCAGACTCCCGACTCCACTCCAAGACTCCACTCCAAGACTCCACACCATACTTTATACTATTCCCCCGGCTTTATATATAGATCGTTGAGTAATGAACGGGAACCATGTCGTATGTACGTTAAGTTCAAGGTCAAGCTATTTATAATTGAGTATATAAATATAAATATTGAATTGAATTATCTCCCCTTAACTATAAATATAAATATATACATGTATAGATTATATAAATAGATCGATTAGTCGGTGTTTTCTTTTAATTATGCGAATTGAAAGTTTATTTTTGTAAGCAGTTATAGAAAGAGTGTACATGTAGTAAGAGACATTGTTCAGATAGTTATTCTTGGATGATATTGAAGTTTGTGTTCTGTTTACGAATATTGGCAATCCTATGACTTGATTTTCGGCGCGTGAATGTGACCTACATTATGATGGTTCTTTGTTTACAAATGTTTTTGATGTTGAAATTGACGGTTCTAGTGGGTTTCTGTTTTACAAGTGGGCGATTTCGTGTCTATAAAGTAAATAATGATTGTATAACCATTTTTTGTAGGTCTTTTTCTGTTGTTAAGAATAATAGAGTTCTTTCACATTGTTACCTCCCCTTAGCGTTCTCTAAAATTGAAGAGCATATTTAGTCGATAAATGCACGCGAGGGGGCATCGTTTACTATTGTTGATTATAAAATTAAGAACATGTTGATTAATCATTTCAAATTTATAAATAAGTAAGTTCAGTCAAACAACGAAGAATAAAAAAAAACGTTATGATCATTTACAAGCACATCAAGAAAGTTTATGCGCATTTTAAACATTGTTTATCGCGGTATTTTCAGAACGCGAGTATCCAACGGATTTGTTTGGTTTTTTTTATGAAAATACACACGTGAATTGTGTTGTGTTTACTAAAAATAAATCTGTATAAATGACAATTCAGACGAACATTATCGGACATTTTACTATTTACGGCATTTTTTTGTAACGCTATAATTTATAGTGGAATGAGACATAATTATATTCTTATGTAGCTCGTCGGCGACTAGGTTGATATGTGTTTTGCGTGTTTTGCTTTTGAGAAAAAATATTACATATTTACATAATAGGATGATTCCAGCTACAACCCGAGAAATCGTTAAATTGATTGAACCAAACGAATTTTGCCGGACGGCAGGCCAACGAAAACTATACAAAAAAAATCCAGAGTTTTGTATTATGTTTTTTTTTAATAAAAACTATTTTGATGTTGAAGTTCGTAATTTTGTCGCTGAAGGTTTTGAAATATAATATTTTCATTTCCGTTTAAAATCAAAATGACCATGGACCAAAACAAATGAACGGGACTGCGATATTCAGGTCCGAGTTTAGTTTTATGACACTTAGCTGTTGTGTACATGTGTGCCCGAGGCATCGTGTCACTATCACGTAATCTCTCAATTAACAGGAAATATGGGAGCCGTGACCAAGACCAAGTTTCTTAATATTAATTAATATAATTGTAAAACCCATTCTTAATTCAGTTAAATTTATGTTTCTTTAATTATCCTTTTCAATATTTTTAAATCCTGAGATTTTGCCTGAAAATCCTTAGATCCGGAGAAGAACCTTACGGTCCGGAGATTTCAGATAAAATCCTGAGACTTTGGAGGTCTGGGGACATTTTATCTTCTTTCTACATCATTCCCGTAACACGTAGATATTCATGAAATGCGACTTAAACTAATGTCTATTGACTATGGCTGACGATTTTATAAAAAAAATGATGTTTATAATAACATGAATAAGACGTAAACTACTACATGATCTGCCATTTCAACGCTACAAATTATAGTTATAGAAATATGGGACTAAACTCGTGAAAATTTTTAGGTATTCGAAAAGTTAACGCTTGAAGTGACAAAAACAGTTAAGTTCAATTTGATGATTTGAGATAATTAATTTTAAGTCTCAAATATCAGATATCAAACAACTTTTCACACCTCAATATGTCACCATCGTTTTCTGGGAAGGAATGGGAATGGGAATATTGTGTCAAATATATAGGGACAATTAACAGTAACACGGTCGTGTTCAAAGTATGATTTCTAGTTATTAAACATAAAAATAATTTTAATCCAGGACTGATAAAAGAAATATACGAATGATTACAATAAATTTTAGTTTTAAACATATGTTGGAAGGAAGTAAAATAGTAAACAAAATAATAAGGCTTAACGGGCGTTGAATACAACGGCGATACATTGTTGAATTCATCCGTTTTCTCTTCCAATTTAGGGAGATCAAGTTACATAAAATATATTTTTTGAAGTAAACGCATTTTGTCTGTGGCAAATAGACAGTAACATGCAATCCACATTGTCTTTGTTTTTATATAAGACTTCCTGATTCAAATTTGCAACCACGTCTTTGATTGTTTTACGCTTTTCACAATCAAATCTTGCCGACCAGACTTTTTAAAGCCTGCAATATTCGGAAATTCGTAAAACTCGAATTTATTGTGCCTCATCACAATTATTATTATAATTTATCATAAGCTTTAAGAGGACGTCGTGATAATGTCCGTTCATTCTGTTAGCAATGACACTGTTAGGTGTAAGACCTGTAAATAGACTTCCCTATATAAACTATAGTAAACATGACATGTTTCAAAAGGCTGGCAATCATAGCTGGTACCATTTTAATAAGGGCTAACTTACATGCTTTTAAAGCTAATTGTTTCTACTGTCCATTTCCAGCAAGAAAAGTAGGGGTCATGTATCAATTAACAGAGATTTGACACCTTGAAACCGGTGGTCTGTTTTTTTCACTTCTGTGTGAACTTCAAAACTGTTTTACATATGCCGTCCTAAAACCAGGGCCTTTTTTCATATACTGCATTTCCAAACATAAATTTGCTATCAGTGTGTCAGTAAAAGCATCTCATTTACTTAACATGTTCCTTTCAGGCCATACTAGCCATTTAATGTCCCCAAAAGGCAAAAAAATTGGGACTATTTAGTGTCAGCCATTGTCTGACTAGCCCGAGTAGGAACATCCGCTGGACTATTTACAAGTAATTAGCCTATAAGAAAACTTGTGTTTTTCAATATCTTATATTTTCTGTTTTTATTCAATAATATGATGTTTGCAATATATCTACCAAGTTTCAGCTTTCAGTTAGCAAAAATGAACTCAATATGAGGAATTTTCCAACACCACCTATTCTGGTACGCATTTGCGGCCAAGCGGCTAAACCTAAGAATTCATTTCTTGCTAATAAAAATTGAAAAACATCAAATTTCTCAAAAAAATGGTTATGAATAATAGTAAAACATCTCAACTAATAAAAGCAACTCACTTTTTGAGCTGACACATGCAAAATGGGCCACACAGGGTATCAATTGTGGCATTTTTAAGGCAAAAACAGTTAAAAATGACCCCAAACCTAATTAAAACCTAAGTTTGCCTCCTGTAACACAGTTATACTGATTTTTGACTTTCAAATTTGCTTAAAATTGGTCAGCACACAATTTTAGTGGAAAATAACATTGCAGACAATATAAATATTCAAATGCTGCCCTCCACTTGTACTTCTTATAGGTGTAAGACCTGTAAATAGACTTCCCTATATAAACTATAGTAAACATGACATGTTTCAAAAGGCTGGCAATCATAGCTGGTACCATTTTAATAAGGGCTAACTTACATGCTTTTAAAGCTAATTGTTTCTACTGTCCATTTCCAGCAAGAAAAGTAGGGGTCATGTATCAATTAACAGAGATTTGACACCTTGAAACCGGTGGTCTGTTTTTTTCACTTCTGTGTGAACTTCAAAACTGTTTTACATATGCCGTCCTAAAACCAGGGCCTTTTTTCATATACTGCATTTCCAAACATAAATTTGCTATCAGTGTGTCAGTAAAAGCATCTCATTTACTTAACATGTTCCTTTCAGGCCATACTAGCCATTTAATGCCCCCAAAAGGCAAAAAAATTGGGACTATTTAGTGTCAGCCATTGTCTGAGTAGGAACATCCGCTGGACTATTTACAAGTAATTAGCCTGTTAAATGCCCCCTCACGCGTCGGTTTAGGATAAAACCAATATTTTCGTACCTAAACGTAGAGTACAACGCATGCGCACAACAATGTGAAAGAACTCTATTGTGACTCATCCCCATCCCCTCCCATTCCCCCCCCCCCCCCCCCCCCCCCCCTGGTTTACGGGATCAAGATGCTGAATATAGAAAGTTAGTATAGATTTTTCATCCTGAAAGTACCAAAGGAATTGCCATGTACGTGGTAGGACAATTTTGAAAGATAATGTTGAATTTAAATAGAGCAAATTCATTTAATGTGGTTAGTGCTATGCTAATACCTGCATGAACTCTTACACCCAACATCTAACTTCTTTAAATGTCGTCCACATATAACACGTCTGTGTTATACTTTTCTTGTTATTAAATGCGCAGGACTGGTTATGTACGACAGTACAGAGACTTTTCAGAGACAACATTTTTATAACATTCTAGTTAGTATTGCGGTGAACATTCTGGATATTCGTGAGATTTGCGAGTCCTTCAGAATTTTTGTTTGTTATATTTTGTTGCGTTGTTGTACCTTTAATAGTGCTCATATAAACATTTCTAGAGACATGTATGGATTGAAATTAGCTAAATTTATGACACTTACATGTACTAGGTAGAGGTATGAATGTTACATAATTGTGTTTGATTAAATTGACTAGAGTATTTACGTTAAGATCAATATTTAAATAATTATTTTCTCGTTCAATGAAGTATACCGCACTTGAACAGCTTATACGTTTACGGAATCTTTTCTTGGGGATTGCCCCGGCTAGCTCAAACAGTGCGAGTGGCGTTATGTGACTAGGAGTTTGTTCAGTGTGGCAGTTGTAGGAAGTGTCCCTGTACAAACAGTAGCGAGCGTCGTTATGTGACTAGGAGTTTGTTCAGTGTGGCAGTTGTAGGAAGTGTCCCTGTACAAACAGTAGCGAGCGTCGTTATGTGACTAGGAGTTTGTGCAGTGTGGCAGTTGTAGAAAGTGTCCCTGTACAAACAGTAGCGAGCGTCGTTATGTGACTAGGAGTTTGTTCAATGTGGTAGTTGTAGAAAGTGTCACTGTACAAACAGTAGCGAGTGTCGTTATGTGACTAGGAGTTTGTGCAATGTGGCAGTTGTAGAAAGTGTCCCTGTACAAACAGTAGCGAGTGTCGTTATGTGACTAGGAGTTTGTGCAGTGTGGCGGTTGTAGAAAGTCTCCCTGTACAAACAGTAGCGAGTGTCGTTATGTGACTAGGAGTTTCTGTAGTGTGGCAGTTGTAGAAAGTCTCCCTGTAAAAACAGTAGCGAGCGTCGTTATGTGACTAGGAGTTTGTTCAGTGTGGCAGTTGTAGAAAGTGTCCCTGTACAAACAGTAGCGAGCGTCGTTATGTGACTTGGAGTTTGTTCAGTGTGGCAGTTGTAGAAAGTGTCCCTGTACAAACTGTAGCGAGCGTCGTTATGTGACTAGGAGTTTGTGCAGTGTGGCAGTTGTAGAAAGTGTCCCTGTACAAACAGTAGCGAGCGTCGTTATGTGACTAGGAGTTTGTTCAGTGTGGCAGTTGTAGAAAGTCTCCCTGTACAAACAGTAGCTAGCGTCATTATGTGACTAGGAGTTTGTTCAGTATGGCAGTTGCAGAAAGTGTCCCTGTACAAACAGTAGCGAGTGTCGTTATGTGACTACGAGTTCGTGCAGTGTGGCAGTTGTAGAAAGTCTCCCTGTACAAACAGTAGCGAGCGTTGCTATGTGACTAGGAGTTTGTGCAGTGTGGCAGTTGTAGAAATCGTCCCTCCCTGTACAAACAGTAGCGAGTGTCGTTATGTGACAAGGAGTTTGTTCAGTGTGGCGGCTGTAAAAAGTCTCCTTGTACAAACAGTAGCGAGAGTCGTTATGTGACTAGGAGTTTATGCAGTGTGGCAGATGTAGAAAGTGTCCCTGTACAAACAGTAGCAAGTGTCGTTATGTGACTAGGAGTTTGTGCAGTGTGGCAGTTGTAGAAAGTGTCCCTGTACAAACCGTAGCGAGTGTCGTTATGTGACTAGGAGTTTGTGCAGTGTGGCGGTTGTAGAAAGTCTCCCTGTACAATTAGTAGCGAGCGTCGTTATGTGACTAGGAGTTTGTGCAGTGTGGCGGTTGTAGAAAGACTCCCTGTACAAACAGTAGCGAGCGTCGTTATGTGACTAGGAGTTTGTTCAGTGTGTGGTTGTAGAATGTCTCTCTGTACAAACAGTAGCGAGTGCCGTTACGTGACTAGGAGTTTGTGCAGTGTGGCGGTTGTAGAAAGTCTCCCTGTACAAACAGTAGCGAGCGTCGTTATGTGACTTGGAGTTTGTTCAGTGTGGCAGTTGTAGAAAGTGTCCCTGTACAAACTGTAGCGAGCGTCGTTATGTGACTAGGAGTTTGTGCAGTGTGGCAGTTGTAGAAAGTGTCCCTGTACAAACAGTAGCGAGCGTCGTTATGTGACTAGGAGTTTGTTCAGTGTGGCAGTTGTAGAAAGTCTCCCTGTACAAACAGTAGCTAGCGTCATTATGTGACTAGGAGTTTGTTCAGTATGGCAGTTGCAGAAAGTGTCCCTGTACAAACAGTAGCGAGTGTCGTTATGTGACTACGAGTTCGTGCAGTGTGGCAGTTGTAGAAAGTCTCCCTGTAAAAACAGTAGCGAGCGTCGTTATGTGACTAGGAGTTTGTTCAGTGTGGCAGTTGTAGAAAGTGTCCCTGTACAAACAGTAGCGAGCGTCGTTATGTGACTTGGAGTTTGTTCAGTGTGGCAGTTGTAGAAAGTGTCCCTGTACAAACTGTAGCGAGCGTCGTTATGTGACTAGGAGTTTGTGCAGTGTGGCAGTTGTAGAAAGTGTCCCTGTACAAACAGTAGCGAGCGTCGTTATGTGACTAGGAGTTTGTTCAGTGTGGCAGTTGTAGAAAGTCTCCCTGTACAAACAGTAGCTAGCGTCATTATGTGACTAGGAGTTTGTTCAGTATGGCAGTTGCAGAAAGTGTCCCTGTACAAACAGTAGCGAGTGTCGTTATGTGACTACGAGTTCGTGCAGTGTGGCAGTTGTAGAAAGTCTCCCTGTACAAACAGTAGCGAGCGTTGCTATATGACTAGGAGTTTGTGCAGTGTGGCAGTTGTAGAAATCGTCCCTGTACAAACAGTAGCGAGTGTCGTTATGTGACAAGGAGTTTGTTCAGTGTGGCGGCTGTAAAAAGTCTCCTTGTACAAACAGTAGCGAGAGTCGTTATGTGACTAGGAGTTTATGCAGTGTGGCAGATGTTGAAAGTGTCCCTGTACAAACAGTAGCAAGTGTCGTTATGTGACTAGGAGTTTGTGCAGTGTGGCAGTTGTAGAAAGTGTCCCTGTACAAACCGTAGCGAGTGTCGTTATGTGACTAGGAGTTTGTGCAGTGTGGCGGTTGTAGAAAGTCTCCCTGTACAATTAGTAGCGAGCGTCGTTATGTGACTAGGAGTTTGTGCAGTGTGGCGGTTGTAGAAAGACTCCCTGTACAAACAGTAGCGAGCGTCGTTATGTGACTAGGAGTTTGTGCAGTGTGTCAGTTGTAGAATGTGTACTTGTACAAACAGTAGCGAGTGTCGTTATGTGACTAGGAGTTTGTGCAGTGTGGCAGTTGTAGAAAGTGTCCCTGTACAAACAGTAGCGAGCGTCGTGATGTGACTAGGAGTTTGCACAGTGTGGCAGTTGTAGAAAGTGTCCCTGTACAAACAGTAGCGAGCGTCGTTATGTGACTAGAAGTTTGTGCAGTGTGGCGGTTGTAGAAAGTCTCCCTGTACAAATCAGTAGCGAGCGTCGTTATGTGACTAGGAGTTTTATCAGTGTGGCGGTTGTAGAAAGTCTCCCTGTACAAACAGTAGCGAGCGTCGTTATGTGACTAGGAGTTTGTGAAGTGTGGCGGTTGTAGAAAGTCTCCCTGTACAAACAGTAGCGAGCGTCGTTATGTGACTAGGAGTTTGTTCAGTGTGTGGTTGTAGAATGTCTCTCTGTACAAACAGTAGCGAGTGCCGTTACGTGACTAGGAGTTTGTGCAGTGTGGCGGTTGTAGAAAGTCTCCCTGTACAATCAGTAGCGAGCGTCGTTATGTGACTAGGAGTCTGTGCAGTGTGGCGGTTGTAGAAAGTCTCCCTGTACAAACAGTAACGAGAGTCGTTATGTGACTAGGAGTTTGTGCATTGTGGCGGTTGTAGAAAGTGTCCCTGTACAATCAGTAGCGACCATCGTTATTTGACTAGGAGTGTGTGCAGTGTGGCGGTTGTAGAAAGTGTCCCTGTACAAATCAGTAGCGAGCGTCGTTATGTGACTAGGAGTTTGTGCAGTGTGGCGGCTGTAGAAAGTCTCCCTGTACAAACAGTAGCGAGCGTCGTTATGTGACTAGGAGTTTGTGCAGTGTGGCAGTTGTAGAAAGTCTCCCTGTAGAAACAGTAGCGAGTGTCGTTATGTGACTAGGAGTTTGTGCAGTTTGGCTGTTGTAGAAAGTGTCCCTGTACAAACAGTAGCGAGTGTCGCTATGTGACTAGGAGTTTGTGCAGTGTGGCGGTTGTAGAAAGTCTCCCTGTACAAACAGTAGCGAGCGTCGTTATGTGACTAGGAGTTTGTGCAGTGTGACGGTTGTAGAAAGTCTCCCTGTACAAACAGTAGCGAGCGTCGTTATTTGACTAGGAGTTTGTTCAGTGTGGCGGTTGTAGAATGTCTCTCTGTACAAACAGTAGCGAGTGTCGTTATGTGACTAGGAGTTTGTGCAGTGTGGCGGTTGTAGAAAGTCTCCCTGTACAAACAGTAGCGAGTGTCGTTATGTGACTAGGAGTTTGTGCAGTGTGGGGGTTGTAGAAAGTCTCCCTGTACAAACAGGAGCGAGCGTCGTTATGTGACTAGGAGTTTGTGCAGTGTGGCGGTTGTAGAAAGTCTCCCTGTACAAACAGTAGCGAGCGTCGTTATTTGACTAGGAGTTTGTTCAGTGTTGCCCTGTAGAATGTCTCTCTGTACAAACAGTAGCGAGTGCCGTTATGTGACTAGGAATTTGTGCAGTGTGGCAGTTGTAGAAAGTCTCCCTGTACAAACTGTAGCGAGCGTCGTTATGTGACTAGGAGTCTGTGCAGTGTGGCGGTTGTAGAAAGTCTCCCTGTACAAACAGTAGCGAGCGTCGTTATGTGACTAGGAGTGTGTGCAGTGTGGCGGTTGTAGAAAGTCTCCCTTTACAAACAGTAGCGAGCGTCGTTATGTGACTAGGAGTTTGTGCAGTGTTGCAGTTGTAGAAAGTGTCCCTGTACAAATCAGTAGCGAGCCTCGTTATGTGACTAGGAGTTTGTGCAGTGTAACGGCTGTTGAAAGTCTCCCTGTACAAACAGTAGCGAGCGTCGTTATGTGACTAGGAGTTTGTGCAGTGTGGCAGTTGTAGAAAGTCTCCCTGTACAAACAGTAGCGAGTGTCGTTATGTGACTAGGAGTTTGTGCAGTGTGGCGGTTGTAGAAAGTCTCCTTGTACAAACAGTAGCGAGTGTCTTTATGTGATTAAGAGTTTGTGCAGTTAGGCAGTTGTAGAAAGTGTCCCTGTACAAACAGTAGCGAGTGTCGTTATGTGACTATGAGTTTGAGCAGTGTGGCAGTTGTAGATATTGTCCCTGTACAAACAGTAGCGAGTGTCGTTATGTGACTAGGAGTTTATGCAGTGTGGCGGTTGTAGAAAGTCTCCCTGTACAAACAGTAGCGAGTGTCGTTATGTGACTAGGAGTTTGTGCAGTGTGGCAGTTGTAGAATGTGTCCCTGTACAAACAGTCGCGAGCGTCGTTATGTGACTAGGAGTTTGTGCAGTGTGGCAGTTGTAGAAAGTGTCCCTGTACAAACAGTAGCGAGCGTCGTTATGTGACTAGACGTTTGTGCAGTGTGGCGGCTGTAGAAAGTCTCCCTGTACAAACAGTAGCGAGTGTCGTTATGTGACTAGGAGTTTGTGCAATGTGGCAGTTGTAGAAAGTGTCCCTGTACAAACAGTAGCGAGTGTCGTTATGTGACTAGGAGTTTGTGCATTGTGGCGGTTGTAGAAAGTGTCCCTGTACAATCAGTAGCGACCATCGTTATTTGACTAGGAGTGTGTGCAGTGTGGCGGTTGTAGAAAGTGTCCCTGTACAAATCAGTAGCGAGCGTCGTTATGTGACTAGGAGTTTGTGCAGTGTGGCGGTTGTAGAAAGTGTCCCTGTACAAATCAGTAGCGAGCGTCGTTATGTGACTAGGAGTTTGTGCAGTGTGGCGGCTGTAGAAAGTCTCCCTGTACAAACAGTAGCGAGCGTCGTTATGTGACTAGGAGTTTGTGCAGTGTGGCAGTTGTAGAAAGTCTCCCTGTAGAAACAGTAGCGAGTGTCGTTATGTGACTAGGAGTTTGTGCAGTTTGGCTGTTGTAGAAAGTGTCCCTGTACAAACAGTAGCGAGTGTCGCTATGTGACTAGGAGTTTGTGCAGTGTGGCGGTTGTAGAAAGTCTCCCTGTACAAACAGTAGCGAGCGTCGTTATGTGACTAGGAGTTTGTGCAGTGTGACGGTTGTAGAAAGTCTCCCTGTACAAACAGTAGCGAGCGTCGTTATTTGACTAGGAGTTTGTTCAGTGTGGCGGTTGTAGAATGTCTCTCTGTACAAACAGTAGCGAGTGTCGTTATGTGACTAGGAGTTTGTGCAGTGTGGCGGTTGTAGAAAGTCTCCCTGTACAAACAGTAGCGAGTGTCGTTATGTGACTAGGAGTTTGTGCAGTGTGGGGGTTGTAGAAAGTCTCCCTGTACAAACAGGAGCGAGCGTCGTTATGTGACTAGGAGTTTGTGCAGTGTGGCGGTTGTAGAAAGTCTCCCTGTACAAACAGTAGCGAGCGTCGTTATTTGACTAGGAGTTTGTTCAGTGTTGCCCTGTAGAATGTCTCTCTGTACAAACAGTAGCGAGTGCCGTTATGTGACTAGGAATTTGTGCAGTGTGGCAGTTGTAGAAAGTCTCCCTGTACAAACTGTAGCGAGCGTCGTTATGTGACTAGGAGTCTGTGCAGTGTGGCGGTTGTAGAAAGTCTCCCTGTACAAACAGTAGCGAGCGTCGTTATGTGACTAGGAGTGTGTGCAGTGTGGCGGTTGTAGAAAGTCTCCCTTTACAAACAGTAGCGAGCGTCGTTATGTGACTAGGAGTTTGTGCAGTGTTGCAGTTGTAGAAAGTGTCCCTGTACAAATCAGTAGCGAGCCTCGTTATGTGACTAGGAGTTTGTGCAGTGTAACGGCTGTTGAAAGTCTCCCTGTACAAACAGTAGCGAGCGTCGTTATGTGACTAGGAGTTTGTGCAGTGTGGCAGTTGTAGAAAGTCTCCCTGTACAAACAGTAGCGAGTGTCGTTATGTGACTAGGAGTTTGTGCAGTGTGGCGGTTGTAGAAAGTCTCCTTGTACAAACAGTAGCGAGTGTCTTTATGTGATTAAGAGTTTGTGCAGTTAGGCAGTTGTAGAAAGTGTCCCTGTACAAACAGTAGCGAGTGTCGTTATGTGACTATGAGTTTGAGCAGTGTGGCAGTTGTAGATATTGTCCCTGTACAAACAGTAGCGAGTGTCGTTATGTGACTAGGAGTTTATGCAGTGTGGCGGTTGTAGAAAGTCTCCCTGTACAAACAGTAGCGAGTGTCGTTATGTGACTAGGAGTTTGTGCAGTGTGGCAGTTGTAGAATGTGTCCCTGTACAAACAGTCGCGAGCGTCGTTATGTGACTAGGAGTTTGTGCAGTGTGGCAGTTGTAGAAAGTGTCCCTGTACAAACAGTAGCGAGCGTCGTTATGTGACTAGACGTTTGTGCAGTGTGGCGGCTGTAGAAAGTCTCCCTGTACAAACAGTAGCGAGTGTCGTTATGTGACTAGGAGTTTGTGCAGTGTGGCGGTTGCAGAAAGTGTCCCTGTACAAACAGTAGCGAGCGTCGTTATGTGACTAGGAGTTTATTCAGTGTGGAAGTTGTAGAAAGTGTCCCTGCACAAACAGTAGCGAGTGTCGTTATTTGACTAGGAGTTTGTGCAGTGTGGCAGTTGTAGAAAGTGTCCCTGTACAAACAGTAGCGAGTGTCGTTATGTGACTAGGAGTTTGTGCAGTGTGGCGGTTGTAGAAAGTCTCCCTGTACAAATCAGTCAGAACTGTTGTCCATACAAAATCTATTTCCGGTGTAACATAATGACAACCACTGTAAACGGTAATCCTATCAGCGCAACCTTTTGGTCCCGGCTAGGTCGCATTAGAGAACGTTAAGCGTTATGTGGCGAGGCGCTTTCGTCGTACGGGTTCGATTCCCAGCTTAGGCTTACGATCATTTTGAATATAGGAGAGATGTACTATGCAGCTTTCAAGTCGATCCCAGCAGGCACTGAGCTCTTGTTGCACTATGGGGCCGAATATGCTGAAGTCCTAAATATCGACTACATACGACCTGACTATTATTATGCTCATGGTAAGTTTCCTTTGACATCTATTTGCACCATCTAGATGCAGAAAGCCAACTGAAACATGTTGAGTTCTTGTTTATTTTATATCGTGAATTCGTGCAAGATATTTTTTCAGAATATTGTGTCATAAAATATAGCCATCCATGGCTATTATTGGTTATTTCGGAAAGTTCCTTGGCTGGTCTCAGTAGTTACCATGACAGTATTTCAGTGGTATCACGATAACGTTAACATGGTTAAAGCCTATTTTCAAACATATTTATTATGGCTGGTTAATATTTTTACCATTTTTACCGCCGTACTTACGGGCAGTATCTTAGCAAGCGAACAAGGTAACGTCTCCAAGTACGTGACAGTTTGATAATCGTAGCTGTCAGTTCGTATTTCGTACTGTAACTATTGTATCAGCCGGAGTCGATAAAAAGTATTCAACTGTAAACATTTACAACTTATCTGTTACATTTCTTTATTCGACCATACTTAACATGTTTCTTCGTATAGTTCTATGTATATACAGGTTTTCGTGTGCCTGCGCTGCGTAGTGTTTATCTTCAATTTATCTTGTTCTTTATGTTTTAGAGGACTATGTGGGAGGTGCTTGCTATTCTGGTGAAGGAACAGACTGCTTATATGACACGAATGCAGTCTGTATAGACGAGACTTGTCTTTGTAAACCGGGCTCACATGCTAGATATGGTGCTTGTATAACTGGTAAGTTTTTACATTCAAAATCTCCCTCATCAAATAGTTTTAAGATGTACTTCTGTACATAATATGTTTATGATGTATATTACAGTGATCATTCCTCGGTAGACAAAGTGTCAATTATCTGATTCTGATGAACGTACATGCATGACATTTATATTTTGTCGTATATATTTATATTTTGTCGTATATATTTATATTTTTTCGTATATATTAATATTTTGTCGTATATATTTAAACGTAACACTTATAGGTTTTCTATTCTCGAACTTTGCTTGAGTCGAAGTTTATTTTGGTAGCCAAAAATCGAGATTACAGATTTCGACTGGTTTTAACATAAAAGTGTTCGTGAGATATGTATGTTATATATAACCTGCTTTCAGATGGAACATTGGGCGGAAGATGCTTTACCAAAGACGGTGAGAGGTGTACCAACGACGAGAATGCGATATGCCGACGTGGTGTATGCGTTTGCAGCGACAAAGCCAATGCAGTGGCCAACACTTGTGTCCTAGGTTCACGATCAGTAAAGTTTCTTCAAATTTGCAACTGCTAACAATATGCTGGCTGCTAAAACCTTTCAGAAAATTACTAAACCTTTCAAAAATAACATATTATAGAAAAGGCTGAGACGTTAACTACTTTTTAAAACCCATCAAAATTACAACAGAAAGGCTTAAGTTTAAAATTTCAGGTTCGCTAGCAAGTAATCACTCGAAAGTAGTGAAATATGCCACCTGGAAAATCCACATGCAGATAACAAAGCCCTCACAAAGCCAAATAGAGAGAAATGAGAGGAAAAGATTAAAATATAATCAATTTTCAAAAGAAGACACCAACAAAATTGATAAAGGCAAAAATACTTTAGTGTCGAACATTGCAAATGATTCAGTTCTGAAACAGAAATCATCAGTGCCCAAGGTTATAAAACTGCCAGTCACCATTTCAGCTAATCAGATGCTTGAGATTTGAGACTGGTTTCCATGCTCAGTTTTATAACCTTCAAACCAGCTGTCACTGTAAATTAAAGTACCACTTATTTAATAATAATAATAATAATAATAATAATAATAATAATAATAACGACTTCATTTTACGAGGGTGACTTATTTGACAATATCAATTTTCAATAAGGCCCTCAAAGTATGTACTATTGTCACACAGAACGACTTCACTACCCGTACTACTAATCAATTAATATTTGTGCCCTGGGTAAATATCATTATTTTGACCGAATTCAATTTGCTTGAATATTCAATTCTACCCAGTAAAACAACGCATAAACATGTATGTAAGTGATGCGAACATTTTGAGTTTACTGTCACAATAACGCTAATCCTGAGTAACGATATACGTAAGAAATTACTAAGAATGATTTGTTTCAGACGAGACTTTTGGTGGGCTATGCTCGGGAGAAAATGGTGAAGATTGTAAGGTGGACAAGAACGCTGAATGTGTTGACGGCATCTGTGACTGTAAATACGCTACTGCTGCCATCTTCGGCAAATGCATGAAAGGTATCAATTAACTGCTCTAAAACTTTGCATGTATCGGAAATTATTCTTAGATACATTAACTTTATTTAAGTTTGTACAAACACTTGTTCTTCTTAGGCTGTTTATTCAACCTAACATCAGTTTAACAATATCATAGGAAATATGTTCATATCAAAAGTGTTTACAAATGCAGACAAATAATTTGGATTTCCGTTTATCTGAATGCAGTGGTTTTTTTAAATCCAGTTTCAAACAATTACAAATCGGATAATATTTAACGGCTTCAGAATGATTGTAATTTAGAAGTACTAATGGTAGCAAACAAGTTTATAATGCTCTGGTAATACATGTACTTGGAAAGGATAAGTTGAACTCTTCAAGCGTAACGATTATCTCCCCTTATGATACAAGCATGGGTTTCCGTGAATTGTTCTATTCTTTTACAAGGATATACATGTATGCTATCTTATCCAGGATTCAGGAGTCGGTTAATCTTAAAATACCGGTATCATGTTCATGCCAATTCCAAAAATGCCATCCGTGATAAGTTTATACTTAAAAATCGAACGCAGTCCTCTTTAGTGCGCTCTTTGAATTAAAATGGTACATTTTTCTTGAAGCCAATGCGTTTATAACTAATTATTATATATTTTAGACGTTTGCTGATTTCTGTTTGGTACTACACCAAATAAAAGGAAACATGCATGACATTGTGTAAAATCAATATTAATACTCTGTTCCGAAAGAAAGTGTGCACTTTGTGTTCAGCATATTTCATTATTTGATTGCAAAATTGAGATAAGATATTAAATTTTATTGTAAAACTATTACAAATCTGTGACCTCATCTCAATTTTGACACTTAATAAGCAGGCATTAAGAAAAGCAGTGAAAAATTACCGGAAGCAATTCCACACTTTCTTTCTGAATAGTGTATATATCAAATCTAATATTGATAATTTCATTCTAAAAAAGATGTCTAATTACATTTTGCATACTAATATGGCAGAACTTTAACTTAATTGTCTGCAATCTTTGTAGATGAAATGGTTGGTGGAAAATGCACTGCTCACAATGGTGACAGTTGTAAGACCGATAAAAATGCAGAATGTGTAAATGGATTATGTACGTGTGCACCCAGAACATCACAAATCGGACAGTTTTGCGTTCGAGGTATTGTATACATAAGACTTATAAATGCGACCGTCGTTAACAAAATGGTGACTTTTATTATTCGTATGAGCATATTTAGTGATAGGTTCACCAAAAGCTTTATCACGCCTGCGAAACGAACGAACACAGCACCGGCCGGAGCGCCCTTAAATGTCGGTTCGTATGGCTTCCGGTGCAGTGGTTTGTAGTGAACGGGAAAAGGTAGGTGTCTTTGTTTTTAATAGATTGTTTCTAAACCGGATGAAAAATAAAAAATTTAAGAACGTAGTTCGACCCTCCTAGAACTACTTTTAATGCAGACAAAATATCTTTCAAGTAGGTTACGCCTGTACGCCAGGAAAATACTTATTCTGTTGTTGTTTTCGTTTCACTGACTAGAAAAGAAGAAGCTGATCGCTCATAATTGAAAATATCTCCTACACGACACGTAACGGTGAGACAAATGAACTTATTATTGTTGGTTCTACATGTACAAAGGCCAAAAAGCGATCTTTTAAGCTGGATGGGCATTATTGAGATACAAACTGCAACAATATGTTGGTGGAGCGGTGTATATTTGGACGGTGCGGTGTGCGATCCATAGAAAAAGTAGTATTGAAGATTTGTTTTTGGCTTTTAAAATTTCAGCTTGTGTAGCACTAAATTATTGAATTTTTAAGTTTTATTCTAAAATTTAAAACACTTATATTGATAGTTTTTTGCATTTCAAAAATACGTGCTTACAATAACCATCGAGAGCGCATCCAGCCCCGCTTCTTGATAGCTTAATACTTGTTCTGTTCTTGGTGATTTTTATCATAAGGCACGAACTGATCTCTTCTGGCTTTCAAATCAGACTGACATCATCAGAACGTTGACTATTCTACACCAGTCTATCATTGTTTAAAACAGCTGGGAAAGTTATATATACTCAGAGCTTTTCTTACTCGTCCAATTAATTTTTTTATATATTAAGGGACAGTTCTAATTATGATTACAATTCTATGAAGGAACTTTGTTGTCGTATAAGTAAAACTGTCACAAGGAAGGTCAAAACAAAACCCGCCCTAGATTTTTTCGCTTGAAGAATTTTATTTTTAATTTTGGAGCTCATGTAAACTTGATTATTTTGTAATACTTAATCTTTTAGAACTATAGGCTGGCAATAAAAGCTACTTCCAAATTATGCAGGTCGAAATGTACGTTGATCCTCGTTTGATTTACTACTTATTTCTATGGATCGCACACCGCACCGGCCAAATATACACCGCTCCACCAACATATTGTTGCAGTTTGTATCTCATTAATGCCCATCCAGCTTAAAAGATCGCTTTTTGGCCTTTGTACATGTAGAACCAAAAATAATAAGTTCATTTGTCTCAACGTTACGTGTCGTGTAGGAGATATTTTCAATTATGTGCGATCAGTTTCTTCTTTTCTAGGCAGTGAAACGAAAACAACAACAGAATAAGTATTTTCCTGGCGTACAGGCGTAACCTACTTGAAAGATATTTTGTCTGCATTAAAAGTAGTTCTAGGAGGGTCGAACTACATTCTTAAATTTTTTATTTTTCATCCGGTTTAGAACAATCGATTAAAAACAAAGACACATACCTTTTACCGTTCACTACAAACCACAGCACCGGAAGCCATACGAACCGATATTTAAGGGCGCTCCGGCCGGAGCTGTGTTCGTTCGTTTCGCAGGCGTGTTTTGTGACATACTGATGACGTCAGCAATATATAAACCAAAGTGAAAAACAAGTGCTGTTCTCGAGAGAATTGATGTTCTAGTACTGGTTTATGATCTGTCGGCAGTTTTTGACTTAGAGATGGAAATTCCAGCTATATGACCCTTTAAGAATTATATTATGAATGCCTATAAACATAGAACGATTGTTTAGATAAAAAAAAACGTCACAATTAAGCGCCGGAGATACCAACAAATCTTGTACATGATCAGTAAGAGTTAATGCTTAATGTGCTCGACAAAAATACAATTTGTTTTTTAACGTAAAAGGCAGGAGATATTTCACTATAGGTTGGTCTTTTCGGGTGACATAGTCATTTGAAATTAAAGTTGATTGCAACCAGGCTTAAATTTCTTTCCGGAAACATACTTATTCTCGTTAGAACAAAATGAGAACAGGCCTGAAGGATATAAAGCCGAGATTGGAAACCAGTCTCAAATCACAAGTATCTGATTGGCTGAAATAATGGCGACCAGTCGCCATTTCAGCCAATCATATGCTTGAGATTTGAAACTGGTTTCCTTGCTCAGTTTTATAACTTTGGGCACAGTTCACTTGTATACAACAAACTGCCCGTGATGAGGCCAGAAACAGTGATAACTAGGGATACAAACTAGATCTGTTTCATCGGACGACAAGAATTGGTCAAAGAATACTTAATTTATTTAATTGTGTGCATATTTTAGTTGAATCGTTCGGGGAAGTGTGTTTTGGTTTGAATGGGACTGAATGCATGAACGACATCAATGCTGTTTGTATAAATGGCGTCTGTCAATGCAGGGAAGGATCAAGCGCTGTGGATGGATACTGTATGCAAGGTTATAAACCTCTGAGCCAAATTTATTTTTAGAAACTCTTCAATAAATGTATTGCGTTCGCAAAAGTGTAACGATTAGTGATAACTTTTCTAGCATCGTTTTAGATAATTGTTATTAAATGTTGCTACATTATCGTCAGTAAGGATGGTTTTAAACAGTCAAGCTGTTCAATAAATTATTCACGCAAAACAATTTCAGTCAACGTTAAATTTAAAAAATCAGCGGTTATCTACTACTTGTTAAACACAGCTTTCCGGTTTTCTAAATCGTGGAATTGTTGGCCAGACCAGAAAACATCTTACAGTACATCACGACCCGCCGATTTGCCTGTCAAGTTGCTTGAAAAAATAAGTTAAATGTGCATATCAGGAATGGCCACACTCACAAAACAAAGCCTTCCCACGCAGCGAAAAAGAAAAGAGGAAGAGAGAGCATGTTTGATATAAGAATGTCAATTCAAATAGGACGCTACAAACAATTAACGAAAAAAAGAACCTTTGGGGATACCGCCTTCGAACAGTCAGTGGCAAAACAAATTGCCACTGGGGGGTTTAAACCAGGTTCTAGGGTGCACCAACCTCATACTTGCCCCAACAGGTTTTCATATTAACAAGTTCAAGTTATCTTGGTGAAATGACTCCAACTCACCCATCAGGACAACAATGTTGCATGCAAAAGCACACAAACATATAAAACATAAGAAGCTAATAGCATTGCAAAGTCAAATGGGCGAGTAAGTAATAAGAGGGAGTGGGGGGTTCGTCGTATCAGATAAAAATTCGATACCTTTTAAGAGTGGGTTACTTCACGCATTTGAGAACTATAATTATCAAACGGGTGTTGAATTTTCAGATGAGAAGCTTGGTGGAAAATGTATTGGTGCATATAACTGGCCGTGTAAACTAGAGAAACAAGCAGTGTGTAGGAATGTTAGATGTGAATGTAGATCGGGATCATCAGAGGCTGAAGGAAACTGTATATCAGGTATGACTTAAAAGTCTTTCTCTACACCCGCTATTCCATCCCAGAAAATGATCTGGCTGAAGGTTAAATCTGAGATTGGAAACCAGTCTCAAATCTCAAGCATCTGATGGGCTGAAATGGCGACTGGCTTGAGATTTGAGACTGGTTTCTAGACTCTGTTTTATGTGTGTGAAGTTGGCTCTACGTTCGACGTTCGACGTTCGACATTCAAATTGCAGTTCGACGTTCGACATTCAAAATGCAGTTCGACGTTCGACATTCAAAACCAGTTCGTCGTTCGACATTCAAAATGCAGTTCGACAGTCGACATTCAAAAACCAGTTCGAAGTTCGACATTCAAAACCAGTTCGACGTTCGCCATTCAAAACCAGTTCGACGTTCAATATTCAAAACCAGTTCGACGTTCGACATTCAAAATGCTGTTCGACGTTCGACATTCAAAACCAGTTCGACGTTCGACATCCAAAACCAGTTCGACGTTGGACAATCAAAACCAGTTCGACGTTCGACATTCAAAATGCATTTCGACGTTCGACATTCAAAAACAGTTCGACGTTCGACATTCAAAATGCAGTTCGACGTTCGACATTCAAAACCAGTTCGACGTTCGACATATAAAACCAGTTCGACGTTCGACATTCAAAACCAGTTCGACGTTTCACATTCAAAATGCAGATCGACGTTCGACATTCAAAACCAGTTCGACGTTCGACATTCAAAATGCAGTTCGACGTTCGACATTCAAAACCAGTTCGACGTTCGACATTCAAAATGCATTTTGACGTTCGACATTCAAAACCAGTTCGACGTTTGAAATTCAAAATGCAGTTCGACGTTCGACATTCAAAACCAGTTCGACGTTCGACATTCAAAATGCAGTTCGACGTTCGACATTCAAACCAGTTCGACGTTCGATATTCAAAATGCAGTTCGACGTTCGACAATCAAAACCAGTTCGACGTTCGACATTCAAAATGCAGTTCGACGTTCGACATTCAAACCCAGTTCGACGTTCGACATTCAAAATGAAGATCGACGTTCGACATTCTAAACCAGTTCGAAGTTCGACATTCAAAACCAGTTCGACGTTCGATATTCAAAATTCAGTTCGACGTTCGACGTTCAAAACCAGTTCGACGTTCGACATTCAAAATGCAGTTCGACGTTCGACATTCAAAAACCAGTTCGACGTTCGAAATTCAAATTTTTTTTGAGTAACTGATGTGTACCTTTATTCGGAATGGAAGTGACTGTTTTTTTTACCATTTTGAAGGAATATGGTGCAGTTGCTTAAAAAGGGCCGGAATAGACCATGTTGGGGTGATCCGGAACTACCCAGTTTAAGTATTTTTATTGAAAACAATGCAATTTCACGTCTTATTCTAAAGCGACATTTTATATTTATTTCAAATGCAAGTGCCTGTTTCTTTGACCATATTGAATGATTATGGTAAAGTTGCTAAAGTATGACCAATTTTACCTTGTAAATACTTGGTTATCTTTAAGTGACCGGAAATTATTCGGACGTACTGTTTTTGTTTATGAAAGTAATGTTCAGGCGATGGCCGGAAGTGATCCGGAATAGACCATGTAAGGGTGATTCGGAACTACCCGTTTTCTTGTTTTTAGTTGAATTTAACGAAATTTCTTCATTTACCCAAATATTAATCCGTACCTATATCCCGAATGCAAGTGACTTAATTACTCTCACTCACTCTATTTCTAGACATAATCTGAAATCCGGAAGAAGTGTTTAGGTATTACAGTCTATGTAAATCGTGCCACTACCACTCCATAGAATCAAATGATGTAGTAATAACGGACTAAACCTTAAAAAGTAATTGTGTGCATGCATGAACTCCCTGGGAATTATTGTACAAATACGAATAATCGATAAATTCAATTTTCCGTTTATAGTATTGTCAGAACGAAGCATATAATTTCAATCAACATTCATATTTACAGATAACGCTTTGTGTACGCAGACTTTCAAGTTTGTTGCATTCTTGCTTTCACTTCAATCTGGTGATGGTTGTGAGGGGTGGCGGGGGGATTTGGTTAAGAAATACTTATACCGTGGTATGGTGTGACTTGTGCGAACGTTATTTCGTTTAAAAAAATGATATCTCTTTAGTAACGATTTAAAGAAGGAAAATGTACCAGTGCCGTCAGTGGTGAATAAATTTGAAAATTAGTGTATTTTTTACCTCGAAATGCTGCCTAAAAATAAAAGATTCTTCGTTAATTGTTTTGAGTTCAAGTGTTAATTATACATGCATCTTATGCTTTTAAATAAAAAAATATGAGACTATTTTCATGTCATATCCTGGTTTTGATGTCAGCACAGGAATATGGCACATTTTGTGTCTATATAGACCCTATATTGATTAGGTTTATTAGAGCTTTAAAGACAAATTAAAAAATTATCAACACCAGCATGCGCGCCGAGGCTAGTGCTTATCAATATACAATGCATACAGAAGTCGTTTTGTATGTGATAATTCGTAACTCTCTTCTACCTCTTCCAAACAAATAATGTACCTATCTGCAATGCACAAAATCTTTTGACGATTATAGTAGAATGACAGATCCGCTCATCATAACTCTGTTTGAAGTATTATAGGAATTTATTTGCATCTTGTTATCTTAAGCGCATAGTTAGCAGGTGGAACGCGAATTTTCGAATTTATTCATCAAATTTGGCTTGTTGTTTTTTTTTTTGTACTGACGATGACTCCAGCATGAATCCGCAAACAGTTTTTCTAAGTAGTTTGTTTAGATATTTACCTTCAAAGTTAGCTATCAATGCCAGTTTTCTGTAGTGACGTCAACTACGCTCCCCGAACACTTTTTCGGGGCTTGCAGAAAAGTGGGGTTTTCAATTGCATTTGTTGAATTTACGGACCCATAAACTCAGTTTTGTAAATTTATTTTTTGAATATAAACGGGTCAGTTGACAGGGGATAATGGTTTAATCCCCCACTTCAGATATTCAATTTAAAAAATTGTGGTCTCAGTCAAGGACTGGGATGCGAGTCATCTGTTCTTTCACATATGAATTGCCGCTGAAAATACCTTTCCAGTGATGTAAGATTTAACATATTGACAACGTTGTGGACCGCTAAACACCGTTTTCGCGTTAAACATAACGCCTAATTTTGCCTTTCTGTCTACTTTTCAAAATTGTGAAAATTTCCCGAATTAATTTTTGATTATTTTACTTAAAAAGTTTTAAAAAGCAATGCCAATCGAATAAGAGAATAAAATTTGGGGGTCATCGACATTGTTATTGTGCTATTACAATTTAAAGTACCAATATTATAAACTCCGTCAAAAGACACCACAAACACGGGGGATGTTGAATTGATTGATCATATAAAAATGACATCAAATCGATTGCTCTTTGTTTTTAATTTTGTCAAACATATCTTGTAAAAAATGCTAAAAACAAACATTCCAAAAAGCGTATGATACTATCGTCATTTCTTTGTACTTATAATTTTATAAACTTTGCTGTTTCTTTGGAAGTTTTAGACATTTGAATAAAACTGTTCAAATCTTTAGTCTATGCACCTAATAGAAATAGTTTAGCGCCTAAATTTGTTTGCGGTGACGCGTAAAATAATTTTGTAAAAATAATATTTTCGTAGTCCAAGCAGATCTATAAAAATATCTATCAATTCTACGTGCCTTATTTTGTCTTGTAAAAAGTTTAAGGGATGACAAAAAATAAGCTGTTCGTATGTTTGATTTTCCCAATTATTTTCTGCAAATATATACCTTTTGGGGGGTTGTAAGCTGCGATTTCAAATGGTTGACATTGATTACAATTTCAGCGTTTACTTACAACGTCAGTATGTTGTTTTATTGTTCCATAATGGGGTGCTTTATGGGGTACGTATGTACCGAGAGCTATTTCATTAATCCACATACATTGCACTTCTTACTGTGCAAATTTTAAATTCGTTAATGACTGATCGAAGTGTTCAATTTTTTTTCTCATAAAAGCGTCTAAAAAAATATAGCAAAAGAAGAGATCGTCAAGTTGTTAGTAGTATGTTGCTTGTCGTTGACGATGGGAATCGCACACCGTGAGAAACGACAAAACCCATGTGAAGGCCTCGGCACTGAGGTATGGAATACGCCCTCCTTTTTTCTTGTTTTAAATGCTTTCGTGATAACGGCAGTGACACGCACACTGACCACGCAAACTGTGGTTCCTGTACTTGTCTGTTTCTTGCCTGCCATAGATTGCTAAAAATGTATAAGAACGGCGAGTCCACGCCTGTATGTCGTGTCTGCGGTTATGCGCAGTATGCGATTTTCACTGTCACGACAAATCTGCTTAGAAAGGTACCACGAAACTAAGCAGCATCAGACAAAGAAAATTGCTGTAAAATTGATTTAGAAAGAATCCGAATTTTTTAACCCTTTCCTATCTGTACACGCCTTTTCTTGCATAAAGCAAACAACAAAATGCAGGTTATTTTCATAGATTTTTCTCCTCAGTGCCACATCCGGAAATCCCCGACGATTTTGTTCGGAGCGTTCTGATTGGTCGAAATATTGACTTAGTCCGGGAAATAGTTTGCACACAAATCGTTCGACCAATCAGAACGCTCCTAAAAAGCGTCGGGGATTTCAAGCAGTGGCACTAAGGAGATGAATCTATGAAAAAATAACCTGCATTTCGGAGGCCGTTTTCTGTTAAATATTACGCGTAATTCGAGCTTTTGGTGAGATCTTTTGACATTTAATGTTAGATCAGACCCAGTTGCGTTGAACCAAACACCTGTCAGGTTGGAACCCTCCGTATTATGGCGCACGAAAAGGCTCAAAAGTAAATTGAAGGTGCACCTACATATAAAATTAGCGGTGCACCTGTAAATTTATGCGTTGGACGTGTAAATTTACGCGATGCACGTATAAATTTACAGGTGCACCCATAAAATACAGGTGCACCGCCATTTCAAATAGCGGTGCACCTACATTTTTAAACGTCCATCGTATATATTTATACGTCCATCGCATAAATTACAGGTGCACCTACATTTCAATTTCGACCCTTTCGCTATTTATACCCATACGTGTTGACGATATGTTGAAAGTTGTAGTGAATGTTTACTTGTTATAAATGCTTAAATTGTTCATTTACTTTTGAAAATATTAAAAAATATGTTAATAATTTTAGAGCACTAATATAAAAATAAAATTAAAGGTAACAATATTTTAATTTAAAAATAAATATTTCAGCATATTCAACTGTATAAACCAAGGGTTGTGATTGGTTGATCATTTTAATATTGCCGGTGCACTTGTAAATTAGCGGTGCACCGGTAATTTACACGATGGGCGCATAAAATTTATACGATGGACGTATATTTTTATCGGTGCACCGCTATTTTAAAGGTCCACCTTCAATTTTCAAAAGTGATGCACCGCTAATTTACCGGTGCACCTGTAATTTTATACGTCCATCGTGTAAATTTACACGTCCAACGTATAAATTTACAGGTGCACCGGCACTTGTTACCTTCTGAGCCTTTTCGTACGCCATAAAGGGCTCACGAAAGGGCTCAAAAGTAAAATGGAGGTGCACCTATATATAAACTTACCGGTGCACCTGTAAATTTATGCGTTTGACGTGTAAATTTACGCGACGGACGTATAATATTACAGGTGCACCTATAAAATACCGGTGCACCTCCATTTGAAATAGCGGTGGAACAACAAAAATATACGTTCCTCGTTTAAATTTTATGCGCCCAACGTATAAATTACCGATGCACCGCTAATTAACAAGTGCACGGGCAATATGAAAATGATCAACCAATCACAACCCTTGTTTCAAACAGTTGTTTTTGTGAAAATAGTAATTTAAAAATTAAAATTAGTTACTTTTTATTAATTTTTTTGTGCTCTTAAAATTATAAACATATTTTTAATATTTCCAGAATTAAGTAAACAATTTAAGCATTTTAAACGAGAAAACATTCACTGCATTTTTCAACATATCGTTAACACTGCAAAAATTTGAAATGGCGAATGTAAGGCACATTTTGATTGGCTCTCAATTATATGGGTATAAATAGCGAAAGGGTCAAAATCGGAATGTAGGTGCACCGGTAAATTACGCGATGGACGTATAAATATATACGATGGACGTATAAAAATGAAGATGCACCGCTATTTGAAATGGCGCTGCACCGGTATTTTATAGGTGCACCTGTATATTTATACGTCCATCGCATAAATTTATACGTCCAACGCATAAATTTACAGGTGCACCGGTAATTTTGTATGTAGGTGCACCTTCAATTTACTTTTGAGCCTTTTCGTGCGCCATATGCGGCAAAACAATTGCATTACGTCGGAGCCAGTCGCAAAATCGTGCCAAATGAAGCATGTACAAAGACAATTTTATTACGTATTACAGTAGTATCGTTATATTTCGCCGGGACCAGTTTTCGCACATAAGCCATTGCGGTGCCATTTGCGCAGTTATATTTATTTTAGAAGCCTAATATGTTAACATGTATGTCGTGAGTTCTATAAAGAGACCGAAAGGCTGGTGGCCCTTGTAAATGAAAATAACAAAAGGCTAGTGTGATTGATTAAAATTAATTCGCATTTATTAAAATACCATAAACTTGTAAGTACATAAACATTTGATTATTTTAACTTATCTGGGCTGAGAAAAAAGCACCCTTATGAAAAGCAAAGAGAACATTATTAAAACTGTAACATCAATAATGTTACATACATATAAACTGAGTGAAGATGATATTTCGGCCAAGCAAATGAAGGTTTTGTGTTCCGTATTCATTGTTTGAGGAACAAAGCAAAGATGGCCTGGGGTTAATACAATTGGTTACAATATTTAGTCTGTTTTGGCCGACATATTAACAGAAGTTTTTTTATAATAAGAACAAAAGCACTAAACGAAATATTTAGGTTATGCAGAATGTTAAACAGTTGAACCCCGACATTATAATCCATATTGTTAAATTTCACTTGACTTTCTTTCGCGCATGTTTTCTAGTGCGGATTACGCGAAAATTAAATCCGCATGCAATATAATGACACCACAGTATCTCTCGAGGTTTCTCATCGCAGCCATTTGACGAGGATGTAGCCGAAAAGCCGAGTTAAATAATATAACTTTAAAATTATAATGCAACATATGAAGGGCACGCTGACAAAATTATATTACCAGACGGAACTTCACACAAAAAAAACAAGTTTCTAAACACTGTAGACCTTGATTAAACTCAAAAAATGTGAAATCATCATATACATTATCATCAATATCGGACTTAATTATATTCAAAAAATAAATTTACAAAACAGGGCTTTTTAGTCCGTAAATTCAACCTGGGCCGTTCACAAACAAAATCATACAAATTTAAATTATTGTACAAAAACACGACATTGAACAAAGTAACCCATCTACGAAGATTATTAATATTCATGCGATGATAAACAAAGGTTATTACTTGTCCCAATCCATTTATGGTAGTTCCAGATCACCATATCGGATTACTTTTTACTTTTGCCTGAACGTTACTTCCCGAGTCCAAAAAATTGTTAGAATGACTTCCTGTCACTAAAAGTTAACCTTAAAAGCGGTCCTACTTTAGCAACTGTACCATATTCCTATAAAGAAGTTTTGCTACTGCCAGACATAGAAAATAGAGCTTGCATAAATATATCCATTCAGGTATTAAGTGATGCATTTTGATTGCGTTCCGTGTACTTAAACATGGTTTATCCCATCCGGTATAAAATACACGAGTATATGAAAAAATCGTTTAATTAAAAATGTGTTTGGACAGTTCCGTTTCATCCCAACATCGTTTATTCTGGATCACTTCCGCCTAAGTCAAAAACAACAATATGTTCCGGTCACTAAACGATAATCAAAGATTTTCAGGGCGAAATTGGGCCTACTTTAACAATTTTACCATCGTCCTCCAAAATGGTCAATGGAACAGTCACGTGCATTCGGAATACAGGTACTAATTAGTAACTAAACGATAAATGTGATTAAATGAAGGAAATACTTTAAATTTAATAAAAAATACAACAATGAGATGGTTCAGATCACCCCTACATGATTTATAGCGGATTACTTCCGGCGATCGTCTGAACGTCAATTCCCGAGTCCAATAAATTAGCTTGAATGATTTCTTGTCATAAAAAGTTAACTAATAGTCAGTTGTAATGAAAAATGATCATACTTTAGCAACTGTTCCGTAATTCTTCAAAATAGTCAAAGAAATAGTCACTTGCATTCGGAGTACAGGTACAAATTATTTACTAAAGACTTAAGTTTGGGTAGATGAAGAAATTTCGTTAAATTCAACTAAAAACCACAAAATGGGAAGTTCCGAATCACCCTTACATGGTCTATTCCGGATCACTTCCGGCCATCGCCTGAACATTACTTTCCTAAACAAAAACAGTACGTCCGAATAATTTCCGGTCACTTGAAGATAACCAAGTATTTACAAGGTAAAATTGGTCATACTTTAGCAACTTTACCATAATCATTCAATATGGTCAAAGAAACAGGCATTTGCATTTGAAATAAATATAAAAATTAGTCAGTTTAGAATAAGACGTAAAATTGATTTTTTTTTTCAATAAAAATACTAAAAATGGGTAGTTCCGGATCACCCGAACATGGTCTATTCCGGATCACTTCCGGCTATCGCCTGAACGTATCTTCCCGAGTAAAAAAAAATCATTACGGAGAATTTCCGGTCACTAAAAGTTAACCAAGAATTTTCAAAGTAAAATTGGCCCTTCTTAAGCAACTGCATCATTTACCTTTAAATTGGTTTAAAAAACAGTCACTTGCATTCGGAATAAAGGTACACATCAGTTACTCAAAAAAAATTTGAATGTCGAACGTCGAACTGGTTTTTAATGTCGAACGTCGAATTGCATTTTGAATGTCGAACTTCGAACTGCATTTTGAATGTCGAACGTCGAACTGGGTTTCAATGTCGAACGTCGAACTGCATTTTGAATGTCGAACGTCGAACTGGTTTTGAATGTCGAACGTCGAACTGCATTTTGAATGTCGAACGTCGAACTGGTTTTGAATGTCGAACGTGGAACAGGTTTGAATGTCGAACGTCGAACTGCATTTTGAATGTCGAACGTCGAACTGGTTTGAATGTCGAACGTCGAACTGCATTTTGAATGTCGAACGTCGAACTGGTTTTGAATGTCGAACGTCGAACTGCATTTTGAATGTCGAACGTCGAACTGGTTTTGAATGTCGAACGTCGAACTGCATTTTGAATGTCGAACGTCGAACTTGTTCTGAATGTCGAACGTCCAACTGCATTTTGAATGTCGAACGTCGAACTGGTTTTGAATGTCGAACGTCGAACTGCATTTTGAATGTCGAACGTCGAACTGCTTTTGAATGTCGAACGTCTAACTGCAGTTTGAATGTCGAACGTCGAACTGCTTTTGAATGTCGAACGTCGAACTGCATTCTGAATGTCGAACGTCGAACTGGTTTTGAATGTCGAACGTCGAACTGCAATTTGAATGTCGAACGTCGAACTGGTTTTGAATGTCGAACGTCGAACTGCATTTTGAATGTCGAACGTCGAACTGGTTTTGAATGTCGAACGTCGAACTGCATTTTGAATGTCGAACGTCGAAATGGTTTTGAATGTCGAACGTCGAACTGCATTTTGAATGTCGAACGTCGAACTGCATTTGAATGTCGAAAGTCAAACTGCAGTTTGAATGTCGAACGTCGAACTGAGTTTGAATGTCGAACGTCGAACTGCATTTTGAATGTCGAACGTCGAACTGGTTTTGAATGTCGAACGTCGAACTGCATTTTGAATGTCGAACGTCGAACTGGTTTTGAATGTCGAACGTCGAACAGGTTTGAATGTCGAACGTCGAATTGCATTTTGAATGTCGAACGTCGAACTGGTTTGAATGTTAAACGTCGAACTGCATTTTGAATGTCGAACGTCGAACTGGTTTTGAATGTCGAACGTCGAACTGCATTTTGAATGTCGAACGTCGAACTGTTTTTGAATGTCGAACGTCGAACTGCATTTTGAATTTCGAACGTCGAACTGGTTTTGAATGTCGAACGTCGAACTGCATTTTGAATGTCGAACGTCGAACTGGTTTTGAATGCCGAACGTCGAACTGGTTTTGAATGTCGAGCGTCGAACTGCATTTTGAATGTCGAACGTCGAACTGGTTTTGATTGTCGAACGTCGAACTGCAATTTGAATGTCGAACGTCGAACGTAGAGCCAACTTCACGCACATCTCAGATTTATAACCTTGGACACAGGTGTCGATCAGCACTTCAATTCCTACAAAATCAAGTATCAGGTAGTATGGTTTTATAAGATGTCTTGTTCCATATTGTTGTGTTATGTTATGTAAGTTAGCAGTTGTTTGTATTAATGCTGCTTGAAATAAAAAAAAAACATGAATAGATGTTTGGGATACAGATGCAGAAATAGCTCCTGACCTACGGTTTTTTTAAATTCAAAATCTGTTTTCTGTCTGACCACAGAAGTGTAAAAGAATGATAGAGAATAAATCCCGAAAAATACTAGGGCTTGCTCGGTGTCCTAGTGTCTTCTACAGGTTGGTACATGGCTTAATAAACGTTTGAAAGCAGTCGGTACCAATTTAAATCATCTGTAGATTAGACTAGCGGCCTCGGTAGCTCAAATGGTAAAGCGTCGTCATGGGAAGCCGGAGGTCCGAGGTTTTAATCCTGTGCGAGGCTACTCTTTCCCATACTCCAACTCTGCCACACGTCTAAAACATTTCTGCTAATGTGGCGGTGACCTCTATTTTTTGTAATAGACACTAGGAAAAGTTTAACACAAACCTAACTATTATTTGTGAAAAGTGGCATATTTTTGACAGTAATGGTGTCAACAGTAATGAAACTTGTCCTCATGGTTACTATTATAAGTTCAGATAACTCCTAAATTAAGTTTCAAAGCCCTTTCTTGGACAATTACTGAGAAAAGTGGACTTGAACACACACAAAAAAATAATCCAAACTCTAAAAGAGAAGGGGGCTTTTTTAAATTGCAGTCAAGACTGACTTAAGAACCTTGACCAAATTGTTGCTTTTAGGATTTTAAAAGCTGTACCTTCACTAGTTTCTGAGGAAAATGGACTACGAGGAAGCCATGACATGACAGTGCCTAAGCTTATAAAACTGAGCATGGAAACCAGTCTCAAATCTCCAGCAACAGATGCTAGAGATTTGAGACTGGTTTTCATGCTCAGTTTTATAACCTCAAGCCCAGTTCATCTGTCTGAAACAGACGAGATAAAAAAATTATATGACATCATTTCAGATGGGTCGTTAAATGGTTTGTGTAAACTTGGTGAATGCAAAGGAAAAGGCGTCGTATGCAACACGGTGTTCAACAAATGTGTTTGTAGAAGTGGATTTGTGAATTCTATTGGGATATGTGTAAAACAATAAAACTGTAAGTCGTGTTTCTTAATTGCATACAAAAAATACTTTAGTTTTCAACAAAATCAGAAGATTTAGATCTAGCAGTTATGTGAAAACTGGCTTTCTGTTTTTCGGCACGAACTTGAAAATGATAAATTTTCAACCCGTTGTTTTATTTTAATAAAATAATCAGACAATGGTAGGTAAAATATGTCGTTCAAACATACAGACCACGAATCTGTATCAAACGAAGTTCAGTAAAACAGGCCTCAAGGTTATAAACCTGAGCTTGGAAACCAGTCTCAAATCTCAAGCATCTGATTGGCTGAAATGGCGACTGGTCGCCATTTCAGCCAATCAGATGCTTGAGATTTGAGACTGGTTTCCAATCTCATATTTATAACCTTGAGAACTGATCATGGCTTTGTAGAAAGTCACGTGATGCACTGTTCATTTTAACAAGATTGTTTTTGGGAAAAAAGCTTTCGGCTTAGTCGTTGTTCCTTTCCAATGAGCAGTTCTTGTTATATTTTAACCTGTCCGTCACGTTACTGTCTAGATACCACGTTATGTATTAGTGACATGTCTAACCAATCAAATCTTTTCGCAGTAGTCACGTGATTTCAATCAACATTGAAGTTCTTACTGTTGTTTTTCAGAGTTCAACGCGTGATGCCAAAGAGAGAAAAAAAAAACAGAAATCCAAGTATTGCGACAGACATGTATTTATTTTGCTTGATTAATGTGCTCTGGAGGATTGGGGAATCATCTTCAATTCATAAGCAAAACAAATATTGTAAATGGGAGAAATATAAGCTTTATAATATAAAAAGAATCTTCATTTTCTTTGTCCTACGCTCATTCTGGTGAAAATGTTATAATTATTTGTAATTTAATATTTGAATATATTTTTTCTGGAAGTACATTTTTCTCTTTTAGAGTTTGATAGGCGTATTAAGGAGTCATAATCCGGTTGGTGAGTGGGCCTGTTGAAGAAGATGTGAATGGATCTACTTTTAACATTTTTACGATACTGGCTTGAAATTTGTTAATTGTTTGTTGGAAGGACGGTAGGGTGGGAGGTTTTTTTTTTAATCTGAATGCGAATAAAAACTGTTTTTAAAGATATTGACTGGAAACTTTAATCCTATTAACGACAAAATTTGTAGGTGTGCATAACATAGTTGTGTGCAATTCAGTTCATCATTCAAATGACAGGACAGAATTTTTCTGTGACTCGGCCCATTATTAGCAGGACGGGACATAATTTGTGTGCGGCTCAGTCCATTATTCGAAGGACGGCGCAGAGTTCACTAAAATCATATGACTATAACTACTCTTTTACTTTTACACATGTTGACTAGAAACTTATGTTATTGTATCTTCGGAATAAAATGGCGAAATGTCTTATCCATCTTGTGTCGTTCAGTTCATTATTTGTTGTAGGGGTGAAGTGCTTAAATTAATTGTGACACAAAAAACTTTTATAGTTTTCATTATATATTTAAGTCATTAGACATTTAAGAACTTAATTTCAAAAGCGAACATCGGGTTTGAACTTGATTGTATTAATTCGCCAAATAAGGTATCCTAATACATGTATGCAAGGTTCTGTGGTAACTCGGAATCAGACGAAAATAAAAATATGCAGACTTTGCAAGTACAACGATGTTCGAATTTTGAGCGCATTCTTGTACGTTCTGGTGTTATTTTGAAACGCTCACGCCAAACTTTGCTTCAATAAGCCAAAACAAACTAAATTTATTGAGCGGAAACCAAAGTTGACGCCCACCCGCCCGGCGACATCCACATCACAATAAACAGGTTTTCGAGGTTGGTGCGCCCTAGAACCTGGTTTAAACCCCCATGAGCAATTATTGTTTTGCCACTGACCGCTCCAATGTGGAAGCCCTTCGGGTTCTCATTTTTGTTAACTGTTTGTGGTGTCGGTTTTGTAATTCGTCATTTTATAAACTGTACTCTGTCTCTACTCTCTTAGTTTCTTCTTCTAGGCTGTGTAGGAGGCTATGGTTAAAGTTTATAAAACTGAGATTGGAAACCAGTCTTCAATCTCAATGATCTGATTAGCTGAAATGGCCACTGTTCGCCATTTCAGCCAATCAGATGCTTGAGATTTGAGACTGGTTTCCTTGCTCAGTTTTATAACCTTGGGCATATGTCTTTTTAATGTTGCAATTCCTGATATGGATATTTAACTTTTAAAAGTACCCTCGTATTCTGTGACCAGATGTCTAAGTTACCATCGAAAATTTGTTGCATCAAAACAGGTTTTGTCCAAGCACATTAAGGTGGTATCATTTGTCACAATATTCTGTTAAAGTTGGGGGGAGTGTGGTGACCTATTTTCATAAAATTCATGTTATTTAATAATTATAAATCTTCTTATTACCGCAAATATAAATTATAGGGCATATAAATGTTACAGGTCAATCAGGAATTATAAAAAATTATAAATATGAAACAATTTCTCTCACTGAGTGTAGCCTTATTGCCGGGAGTCCAAACTTCCAAATTATCCACCATAGTATTAAACTACAGTCACAGGGAGGTTGTCTTTATCAAGGTTAACAATGTCTTAGAATTTAGTTCGATAAACTTTACTAGAACAATAGTTATAAACAATGAAAACATGAATGTCAAATTTTCCTTTTGTAGTCAGTGGGAGAAACATGTTTTTCTATTGTTCTAGTACAGTTTATTGAACTAAATTCTAAGACATTGTTAACCTTGATATAGACAACCTTCCTGTGACTGTAGTTTAATACTATAGTGGATAATTTGGAAGTTTGGACTCCCGGCAATAAGGCTACACTCAGTGAGAGAAATTGTTTCGTATTTCTAAATTTTTATAATTCCTGATTGACCTGTAACATTTATATGCCTTATAATTGATATCTGAAGTAATAAGAAGATTTATAATTATTAAATAACATGAATTTTATGAAAATAGGTCACCACACTCCCCCCAACTTTAACAGTATATTGTGACAAATGATATCACCTTAACACGCTATAAATCTAGTACTTGTTTTGTTCGATTTTCAGACAACTGAAATTCGGTGGACGTGTAAATAAGCCGTGTATTCGTATTCGGGTAAAAAAAGGACTGTAAGATGTGTTACAAATATGATTCTTTAGATTTGACCTTACCTAGTTTATTTAAACAAGATGTCAGAATTTTAAAAAGGATCGAGACAGTACAAACATTTTGAAAAATCTGATGAGAATCGGATGAAAAATGTGACCTCTAATGCATTTGGAACAATTTTCTTTAACTTGATCTAGTGTCCTAATTTTGTTCAATAAACACCAAGTTTTGGAAACGATCGGTTAAGCAACAGGACAAACATTATAAGCAAGTTTAATGACAATCTGAAACACGCCTCTAGCGCGTTAACAGTTTACCCACTTATTGCGCCCGATATATCAGTTACCGAGTATTTTTTTATTTTGTTTATCTTAAATGATCTTTGGGACCAACAGCCATAATTTGGACAATATGAAAAAGCAGGGTTGCCAGCATCAAAGATGAAAAAAATCCCCTGACTTTTCCCTGACTTTTCACTGACCAAATCAGGTTTTTCACTGACCAATAATACCAAACGTAAACGGCTGCCAACACCCCTACTGCTGCCCAATCCACCCATGAGTACATTTTTATTATTTTAACAATATATTATTACATTAGTTAACAATTAAAGCATCATTTATATATCAAGTATAAAGTTCGATAGATTTGTTTAGTGAAATATTAAAATATGTACTCTTACAAGATTCAACCAATAATTCTAAGATAATTGGCAAATAATGTATTCTTATTCTTCATACAGAAACTAAATAAATAAACAACATAGTATAAAGCAAGAGATTATAACAACTGAAGCTTAAGTATCCATTATTCACTAATGACTGGAATAATCATCAAATGCAGAGTAAAAGAAAAATACATTCTGTAAAATAGGCAAGCAAACAACATACCATTTTACACAAGTAAAACAACCCCTCAGACAGAATGCCCATACATGTTTCCTTCATGTTGCAAAAAAAAATATACATAACTCAAATACAATGATATTTACACCATACAAGTGAAACAAAAACACACAATTTAGCCTGTGCTTGGATAAACTTTGAAAAAATGCATGTAAGTTTTGAAGATCCCTGTTCCGATCCAATAAATATTAATAATTAATAGTCTGATCCAAATGAAGAATATGTCAACCACATATACAATTGGCCTAATGGAAAATAGGTCAGTTGATGCAGAATGTATGCTTAAATTTTCAAATTAATCTAGAGACAATTATTGAAGTTTTTGTCACAAGATTAAAAAAAATCATGCACCTGTCATAAAAATGATGGACTGAGCCACATAAAAAATATGTCAGGCACATCTACACATGTTACCAAGTACCTCACTTGTTAAAAGTTTCAAGTCAGTATCTTGAAAACTGTAGCAGTAGTTTGTGCCGCAATATTTTTTTAAAAATCCTGCCGTTATACAAAAAACTAGGTTGCTGAATGTTGGAAAACAGATTTTGTACATGTTCACATTATGATAGTCACTTCTGTCAATTATTTTAAAATCCAACCATAGATGAAAATATATGGGTAAAGACACAAACTATTATTATTTAATAAATTCTTTACTCAAAATTCAGTGTTGTTATCGGTTTCAATTACCACACTTTATGGTAATATTCTACTCTCAAACCATGCAGAATTTCAATCATTGTGTGTGGCAGTAAATGCGCATACTTGAACTAATCTTTTGGGGGCGGTGGGGGTTAGTGGGTGGACACAGATGACTGTGTGTGTCTCTTGCACTCCTCTGGTTTGCTAGACGCTTTATGGCTTTGGGATTATAGGACGGACAAACCCACTAGCTCGACGCCCGCGGCTACTTGAAAATCAGATTGGACAAGTTAAATTTTTTTTGAATTCTTGTCAAATGGCTAGCTCAGATTTTCATAATGGACAACATTAAATTCAACCAGCATGATCTTAATCTTTCTCTCAAGAAGCACAAAATGACATCAATAAGTTTATATTGAGGCATGTGTTTTTGGTAAAAAAAAGATCTCACTTGATTGGTCCCCAGTTATAAATATAAAACTGGATTCACATGCTATCAATGCAGACCATTAAAAAAAAAAATGGTCACATTGTCTTTTTTACAATTTTGCATACAAGGTGGGGCTAGCTGAAACTTTGCCAGAGCTAGTCCTGGACAAGGTACAAAAATAAATATACTTCTCAAAATTTGATAAGAAACACTTAAATTGTGTTTATTTCTTACATAAGTTTGAAAAGATAAAATATTTTCTGTGGTTCTGAAAATTTGTTCATTTGACACCAGCTTTGTGCCAAAGAAGGAATGAGCCGATAAACTGTTCAAGCGTAACAGCAGTTGAAACTTGGTAGGGGCAATAATTCGGGATAAAATGAAAAGCGATCCCTATCAAATTTTGAGAAGTATATTTGTCCAGCCCTGTCAGAGACATCATTACCTAATATAAACAACAACTTATTAAAAAGCAACATTCATGAAAACTCAGTCGTATACGATTTTATTATTTATTTATTAATGATATGTTCAAGTAAAAACCAAGACAGTAACTTCAAATACTTTATCTCGCTTTATGTTAAGGTTTAAGAGTCAGTCCTTTATTTAACTGATTTCAATTACATGTTCTTCTGAGATGGATAGCCGAACTATTCAACTTGGGCTGAAGGTTATAAAACTGAGCTTTGAAACCAGTCTCAAATCTCAAGCATCTGATTGGCTGAAATGGCGACCAGTCGCCATTTCAGCCAATCTGATGCTTGAGATTTGAGACTGGTTTCAAAGCTCAGTTTTATAACCTTGGACAGTAGCCATCTTTGTTTCAACAGTTGTTTTAATACAGTGCCTGGTGTTTAGATTTCATGTGCTGTTTAAAATTATGCAAGCGAACATTCAATCCACACAACTGACATACTTTTGTTTTTCTGAAGTGTACAGCTTCAATATGAGTACGGAGATGTAACACAGTCTTACCACATATGTCACACATCCTCCTGTGACTTCTTCTATGAATTGTCATATTTCCATGTATAATCTTGCAACAAATATTACAATAATTTTTTGCTTTTGCTGTATGCAGTAACTTATGTCTTGCAAAACCTGTATCAGTTACAAATTTTCCACATTTGTCACACATTTTTCTTTTCTGGTTTTGCGGTTTATTCATGCACATTTTGTTTTTCTGGTTTTGTCGTTTTTTCAAGCACATTTTTCTTTTCTGGTTTTGTTGTTTATTCAAGCACATTTTTCTTTTCTGTTTTCGTGGTTGATTCAAAATCGTATTTTCTGAATGCAACCTCTTGTGAATGTTAATATTCCGAAAACTCTTTTTACAAATAACACACCAACAATCTCTTAACTTCTGAACATGCACCATAATATGCATTTTCAGTGTTGTTTCTCCATCATAAAATGTTTTAAAACAAAATGGGCAATGTAAAATATCTGCAACAGCTTTTCCGTCAGAATGCTTTTGGTGGTTCCTCACTATCAGTGGTTTTCTAAAATGTTTCAAGCGCAAATGCAGTTGGGCATCAACTGGAAGAAGGAATGTTTTGTCACAGTAGATGCACGAGTAATGTGCAGACCAGCCATGATTAACGTCACCTTGTGTTTCAGTTAGCTTACAGTGTTGAAGAAAAACATGTTGAACTCTTTCTTTTTCTGGGACAAAACCTTGGCATATAGGACATGTTTCTTTGTTAACAAATTTGAAATTAGCTCTCTGTGCATGAGGATTCGATTTAACAGACTGTGGGCAGGACAAAACCAGGCGCCCATTTTGTGAATATTGTTCACATCCTGATGATCCGTTGATATATTGTTCAAAATATCTCTGTAATGATAGTTCTTCCATTGATTTTCTATTTTTCACTGTCATTTCTCTGTACCCGCTTACTATCAAGTGTACTTCTGAACACTTTATGCAAGGTAAAATATCTTGATTTCGTTTGCATTTTCTTAGTCCTACAACTTCTTCAACCGTTTTATTTTGATGTGATTCTAAGGCCTCCAGATTCATGAAATAAAGGCCACACGCAATACACTGACATGGTTTTCTTCCCTTGTATGTACACAGCAGCAAATGACTCTGCAGACAATCGTCAGTTTGGAAAACTTGTCTGCATGTTTCACAAATAAGTGTCCTATTTTGTTCTAATGTTAAACTGAACGACGAGGGGCTCTCAAAGTTACAATCTACAACATGTATAGATCTGCAGCCAACACATGATTCATATGCAGATTTTGTTTCTTCTGCAGATGATTCCGTTTCTTTTTCATTTGGTTTAAGAGTTTTCTCTTCTGCCAGTATGTCATTTTTAAACTTGTGTTTTTCTTTCTTTGGCATTTTTTCAGTATAACAGTTTTCCATATGGCGCTTCAGAATTTGTTTGGTATTTAAGGTTATTCCACAGCAAGGACATTTAAATGTTGTTGTATCAGAGGCTACAATAACCCAGCTTGGAAGATGTATGCTGTAATAATGGTTTGTCACACATTTTAAACTCGCAAAGCCTTCTACACACTCTTGACAAGTGTCAGTTTGATCAAGTTCAAATCCTGTTAAATGATGAGTATAACAATTAGTGCAAAGCTGATGAATACATAAATCAGGGCACGTTTTCCTCTCCTGACAATTTTCGATGTGTTTTGTAATATCAGCCACACTATCAAAACCCTCTTTACACATTTTGCAATAAAAGGGTTCAATCTTATGCAAGCTTTTAACATGTTCGATCAGCAACATCTTGTCAACAAAACTTTCTTCACAAATCACACAACTTGTTTCTAATTGTCTCTCATGAAACCATCCAATATGAGAAAAACAGCAGCTTACTGTTTCAAATCCCTTCAAGCATTTCAAGCAATAAAATGTTTTACCATCAAACAATGTGTTCATGTACAAATTATTTTTCTCATAATGGTCACTCGTTGAAATATAATTTTCACATTCCTTGCTTTGCACTTTTTCATTTGATTCTAAATTATCTTGACCAGTGTATGTATTTTTAAATACAAACTGCTGCTCTGTGTTTGTCAGATCAAATGCTTTCTCTGAAAGGTTCTCTGTGTTCAAATCTGAACTGTGGTTCAAATTGTTGTAAAAAGTTGGCGGTTGGGGGTCACAATTATCTCTGTCCAGCAAAGGACAGCTTGTAATCCTATATTTAGATAGCCGTAGACACTCCAGCAATTCACTATCTATATCTTGTTTTTCACATTTGAATTCCATCTCTTCTTTCTCAGAAACAGCACAATTGTGGATGTGGCCGCACCTTTTGCAGGATAATTGGCCGTCAAAAACTATTTTTACCAAATTTTTGCCATGTTGTTCAGTATGGTATTTGAGTTTCTTTTGAGTGTTGAATTTTGTGTAACACTTCAAGCATAAAAATTTGAAAATCAAATGCTCTGTCTCCAAATGAACATCCAGACTAGTAAGACAGCTGAACACAGCTTGGCATACCTGGCAAGTGTAAACTTCTGATCCTGGTGCATAAACAAATAATTCGGCATGGCAGGTCAATACATGACTGTTGCAACACGAGAACCTGTCAAAGCCAAGCAAGCATACAAAGCACACAAAAGAGTTATCTATACACACTATTCTCTCCTTCATATCTGTCATTATTTCCAATTTTGTTCGGGATGGAATAGTTGTATTGCCGGCAGTCTTCTGGATTGAAGAAAATCTTTTGTATTTTGGACAAATGTAGTTCCTTAACTCTTGCCTAAAACACCACTTCTTAAGTTCTCTACTTGCATTTTCAAAGTCCATATTTTTCAATTTCAAATAAAACATAAATACAGATTTCTCTACGCAAACAATAGAATGTTTGGATTTGCATAAGCAACATGCATACAATGCTTCTGACTTCCTGAACACATGCATCTTTTCGATTTTGGCACCAATGTCTTCATCAAGATGAGTATTTAAAATGTGATTCAAAAAACAAATGTACCAACCAAGGTAAATGTTGCACTTGTGACAGGAATATTTATTTACCTTACGTGTTAGAAATTCGTCAACCCCTTTGTTGCTATATTCCATTGTTTTTTCATGTATAATTTCTAGAATGTACAACTGATCTTTACTTAGCGCAGCAGCATCGATTGGTTCATTTTTTTCATCCCTTTTTGTAACTTCATTTTTGATGGTTTGAATGTCATCTGCTCTAACTTCGTGCCGTATGTGACATAATCGACATTTCTTTTGTTTCTTAGATATATGGCATATAAGTTTAGTTTGCTCTGTAATACCGCCAAAATGTGTATTTATAACATGATTCACAGTACATGTAAGACCAGGAAAATCAATGTCGCATATCTTGCATATGTAAATATCTGCATAAATATTTTCAGACAACAGAGATCTACGAAGTTTTGCATGTTTTGCTTCAAATTCTGTTATACTTGTGTCTTCTGGCAATGTATTAAGTATTTCTTCCATCAAACTTCTCTTGTCCTGTACATTGTTCAATACATGAAATACCCTACATGTTTCACAACGATACCGTAACAAATCATGGTCTAACAGATAATATTTGTTTGGCCGATCTCTATGTAGAAAGAGAGACTTGTAACTGTCAAAAATCTCTTCACAACTTATGCATTTTCCAATGGATAGTTTGTGTATTTTCTTGACGTGAGATTTCAATTCGCTTTTGAAAAAGCTGTCAAAAACCAAATTAGGACACACAGGACAACAAAACAAGTCTTCTTTCTGAAATTCTTTGTGATGGTACAGCAAGAGGTGATTAATAAAACACAGTTCTGAAAAAATAGTCACTTTACAAAAAGTGCAAACTTTCCTGTAACTGTCAAAAGTTGAGTTATCCCCTCTTGTAAATGATGTAAATGGCATTTTCTTGTCAGGAAATTTTTCTGCAGACAAACTTATACCGAGTCTCTTAGATGTTGCGTTACATGTGTTTCCAACTGCAGAATAATTGTACCCAAATGTTCCAATAAAAGCATACTTCGGTAAAATATCATCTGAACTTGGTTTCTGAGAAACAGGATCAGAACTGTACTGTTCCTTGTCCACCTGTACTAATTCTTTATCAGTATGACTTAAAAGATGTGCCTGAATCAGAATCAATGATGGCAAATACAAATTGCATTGCAAACATCGGTAAATACTAAACTCATTGTCTTTAGTAGTTCTGTGTTGGTGTTGGGTTGAGAGTTTGGTTACTTTTGCAGGTGTTGGCATCAATAACTCTTCTTCCTGAAACAGTAAACAAATAATACTGCAATTAAGTTTTCCAAGGAACACATTAGCCTAGGTATCAAAGCTTATTTACAATTCTACTGCACTGGCCACAATAAATCAAGAATTTTATTTAATGTTCAATCATTAGTTATTGTTTTAAATGGAAAGGTTGATGACCCTTAAGGGCTTACCACACTCCTCCCAATCCTGTTCATCGATAAAAAGAAAATTATCAAAATCTCAGTAACGGCAAAATGCCGTTAAATGAAACTTTGCACAAATGTATTTTATTAATGTATCCTTATTTTGCAGATGGTAAGACATGTTAGAATAGTAAAGAAAAATAGCGAGATCTAAAAATTCCCTCAACTTCTGTTTACATAAATTCACAAGAACTAAACAATTCTTGTCAGTAACATTGCACTCAGGTGATAATTTAAAATTATGTTTTGTATGGCTTAGTTTTTGTGAGTTTATGTAAAATTAATAGAATTTTAAGGAATATTAAGTTCTAGCTTATTTCTTTATTTTTCAAACGTTTCTTACTGTATGAAAATTCAAGTTATATTTAGTAACATTCATTTGTGCAAAGTTTCATTGAACGGCATTTTGCCATTATTGAGATTTTGATAATTTTCTTTTTATCGATGAACAGGATTGGGAGGAGTGTGGCAAGCCCTTAAGTATCGTTGCAATAAAATATAACAAGACAGCAAGAGAACATTTATTGCTTTTCTTGACTGAACATTTGTCGATCAGAACACAGCTGTCCTACAGTCTGCAAAACATATATGCGAAGCCCTTGTTGCAAGGTTGATACACATAGATGATAAGATCACTATGTTAAAGGTTAAGGTCAAGGAACCAAATAGTGCAAAACTTATTATGATTTTTCATGAAGGACCCTTTTCATATTCTTTTACAGATACTGTATTATCATCACATCAATGGCTTCCCATACACATTTTGTAGACTGTAGGGGCACCCAATGTCGATTTGACTTTGATTTGATTTACTTTGCTTTCGAGCTACTGACCCTGAAAATCCATAGGTACTGACAAACTGTTCTTCATGTGGTGAGAAGTAGCAAAATATCATTTATCATTTAAATGAAACAAGTGAAATAATCAATTTCTTTATAATTGGACAAGGTGATGAAAAAAACACATCATTTAAATTAATTCAACCGGCAAATCTGATTAGAAGCTACACTTTTTGCCTTTTGGTCAGAAAAAAAATCAAATGAATTTTCCCAGTGAACAATGTAGATCATGATCAGATGGCATTAATCATGGATGAGTCATACCTTTGGGGTAAAACTAAAAGGTCAAATCAAACAGAACAACTAACCCTGTCTGCTTGGTAATGCTTTACTTTCTTTACTTGGAACAAAGTTGTAACACTGATGTTGAGATAGAATAATCATGTACTTACTGCAACAGGCTGTAGGTGATATGAGGTAGAGGCACTGCCATCTGGTTCTTCATGGGGAGAGGATCTTCCTGGTTGGGAAGGAAGCTCATTATTAGAGGACCACGAACCCACAGTGCTGACATCTAACCTGTGTATATTAATATATCATTATGATTACATCTGCTATCAAGATGGGGAACCAACAATAAAGTTATGTCGTCAAACTGGTTATTAAGCATTATATGGGAATTAATATATCTCTGATGCGGTCACAAGTTTTAAAAAAGACTATAATAAACGGTTATCACAAACAAATTTAGAATGTATTCTTTCTACGACTAGCCAAAACTGAAAATATAACCACTGATAGTTTTTTTGCTGTTTTAAAGACCCAATAAACTTGTCAAAACATTGTTTTTTCATTGTGAAAATTAATTAACCACATTGACCCTTTTCAAAAGAAAGTATAAATGACCAAATATTTATGTTCTCAAACAATCCCCAATCATTGAGACCCGGTCCAAATTAAAACGTCACAGTATTTTTGTAGCCCACAAAATTACTAACCAATGTTTACAATCACTCAGCGAAAAATTATCGGTTTTTTCTGTACGTGGTCCGTAAGAACACAGAACGCGGTGACGTCATTCACATAAAAGTTGTAAACACAAAATTATTTCATCAGTCAGATGGAATGTTCAATCGAAACGGAAAAATAGAGATTCTTAAAGTTTTAACTTCATTACAAGGTAAACAAAGAAAGATGTAAATGTTATACTACACATCCCGGTAATGGCTTTTAGTGGGGAATACATCATCAATTTATGCACTTCTGCATAATTAGCAACCGTCGCCTGCCGAGAGTTGCCGAAAATCAGCTCGGAAAGATTCGCTGTTTGTTTCGTAAACAAGATAAAAGATCCGCAAAACATGCAGCAAATCAATAAGATAATAATCTTTTCTTATTGTAAGGTTTATTTTTTGTGTTATTTTGCATACAGGTGAAATCTAAAATGTTTAGGTTAATAAAAAATATGTTGTTTGACAAGTTTATTGGGCCTTTAAGGCTCAATTAAGTTGGGACATAAACCATAACCTTCAGATCTGAGTAATCCATCATCATATTTCTAAACCACAACATTATTATCAGCATATGGAGGTACCCTAACTTTTTCCCATTTTAACAAGGCAGTCGGAACGACAGCAATATCCCCCGCCACATGCAGGAATGTTGGAAAGATTATGGATGCTTAATTGCAAATTAACAAATATATTTCCAGCAGTTTGGAAGTAATGGAGCAAATATGAAAGACATGGTTAAATATGAACAACTAGTGACCTTGAACTTCAGCCCGCCAGGTTGGAAAATGGGTTCTGCACATCGTCTTGGTTGAATTAACACTGAACTAAAGTTTGATAAAATCCATTGCAGGGGTTCAGAAGATATGAACCGGACAAAAAATACATAGTTCAAATCTTCAATGACCTTGACCTTGAGCCAGCCAGTTTGGAACATGGGTTCAGCACATCATCTTGATGGGCTGAACATTTGATTAAAAGTTTCATGATATTCACTCTAGGGGTTCAAAAGATATAAACCAGACACAAAATACATAGTTCAAATCTTCAAACATCACTGGTGACCTTGACATTGAGCTGGCCAGGTGGGAACATGGGTTCTGCATATCGTCTTCATGGGCTCAGCATTTGACTAAAGTTTCATGAAATTCCTTCTAGGGGTTAAAAAGATATGAACGGGACATGAAGTACATGGTTCAAATCTTCAAACACCACTGGTGACCTTGACCTTGAGCCGGCCATGTTGGAACGTGGGTTCTGCACATCGTCTTCATAGGCTGAGTATTTGACTAAAGTTTCATGAAATTCCTTCTAGCGGTTCAGAAGGTATGAACCGGACATGAAATACATGGTTCATATCTTCAAACACCACTGGTGACCTTGACCTTGAGCTGGCCAGGTTGGAACATGGGTTCTGCACATCGTCTTCATGGGGAGAACACTTGACTAAAGTTTCATGAAATTCCTTCTAGGGGTTCAGAAGATATGAACTGGACACGAAATACATGGTTCAAATTTTCAAATACCACTGGTGACCTTGACCTTGAGACGTAAGGCTAGAACATGGGTTCTGCACATCGTCTTGATGGGGAGAACATTTGACTAAAGTTTCATGAAATTTCTTCTAGGGGTTCAGAAGATATTATCCAGACACAAAATACATGGTTCAAATCTTCAAACACCACTGGTGACCTTGAGCCAGCCAGGTTAGAACATGGGTTCTGCATGTTGTCTTGATGGGGAGAACATTTGAGTAAAGTTTCATGGAATTCCTTCTAGGAGTTGAAAAGTTATGGATTGGACATAAATTGTGCGCGCACAGAATGACAGACAGATGGATGAAGACCATTCCTATTTCCCCTGCATCTATGCGGCGGGGGATAATTAACACACAATGTAATTATGATACAATGATATGTTATCTTTCGTGTGAGAAGCAAAAACGTCACAATGTCACTTGTTCCCCTCAGAGAGGGTTGGGTGGGTGACTGGGTTGATGGTTGAAGTTGCTACTGACCCCAGTGTCTGTATCTTGCTCTGTGGAAGAACTTTTTCAGGAGTGTGTCCATTGTTATCAGCTAAGACCTTGAATGCTGCCACAGCCTCTTTGCCATTTAGCTTTTCCAAGCGGGAAGCCATCTATCGGGTGCTCCTTCAACAGGTCATCAAATGGCAGGCACTGGCAGCTTGATGAATTTACCAAGCATTGGACTGTAATTATTTCAAGCCACTGTTCTTCTGAAATCATTTTAGCAAAATAACATTATAAATAGCAACTTGGTCTTAATACCTTTAAAGTAGAAGGATGATTAATGAAAACAGAAGAGGATTCAGAGCTCAAAAAAAGAGTTATAATTATACTCACTATACTTATTACCGTGATATACCTATTACCGCGAGTGCCTTGGTAAGAACAAATTCACATGCATACATGATGATGTCACTTCTTTTTCTGTTAGGATTTGTTTACATTATCTCCCAACATCTCTCAAACAAATTGAACAGCAAGATATATCAAGTTTCTAAATATCTACTTTTTAACAGAAAAAAATTAAATTCATACAGAACTGGATAACCACTGTTATCAAAAAGCATAACTGCAAAAGGTTTTTACATATTTAATTCCATGAAGTAAACATTTTTCAGTTTTTCCAGCAGAATATAAGTCAAGTAAGCTACATTTTATCACCAGATTTCTGTTCCTGTATCCTAATTGGCTGAATCGTGATAATATGTTTACAACGAAAAACCAATGGCTGACACAGTGGTTCATTGCAAAATCAATTTTTTTTTATAAAGGATTCCGAATTTTCAAAATAGTCACCTGTTTTCTAAAGATAATGGATAGTTTTAGTTACATTCATAACAGCTGATTGTTGTTGTAAATTTATTTTAATATACCTTGGCAAACTAAACTTGTGGTAGTAGGTAATTACTTAAGTACACTCGCAAAAGTGAGTACTCAGTACTTACTCGAGTACATCTTAAGCATCCAGTAATCAGGACTTACTCGAGTACTGAACCTCAGTACTCAGCGAAACCCTACTAGGTATGACCAGGATACACTATAATAGCCAGGTCAGTATTGCAGGGGAAAATACCCGCCTACTGCCTTTTATTGAGACCACTGGAATAAGAAGGATGAATCAGACTTCATTTTTTAAAAACAATATGTACATGTTTAAAATATGACCAATAACATTATTATGAAAGTGATGATCTTAGGAGTGTCATTTAATTTGACCAGGCATGACATATATTTGACATTATAAGTGCAGTGTGGATAGACTGATTACAGTTCAACTCTTCAATTCACCTCCGATCTAGCAAAACAAAAATGCTTTTAGTCCATATTAGACCCTAAAATATAATTTTTTTATTATAGAGGTGTCAGCTCATAAAAAGTTTGGAGGAAATCAGGGTCCTTCTTCAAAGCATCTGTGTTGCAATCTTGATGTGTAGTAGCGTTCTTAGCAGGTAGCCTCGGTAGCTCAATTGGTAGAGCGACGGCAAGGTAAGCCGGAGGTCCGAGGTTCGAACCCTGATCAAGGCCTACACATTTTCTCCCTCCTGTTTCATTTGGTGGCCAGTTGGAATTGATTTACCCTTGGAGCTCTACTGGGCGAAGCTTTTGCTGGGGTAGTCAATCTGAACCTGCCTTGTAGAGACATATGCCGATATAGTGGCTTGTCTCATTTAGAAGGGAGGAATGTAATAGTGTCCATAGCAGGTAGCCTTGGTAGCTCAATTGGTAGAGCGACGGCACGGTAACTAGGTTGGTGCTAAGGAAAAAAAAGTATGAGCCAAATTTTTAAGCGGATGGATAGCGCAGGACCTTTATTATAAATATTCATAAACAAACAAAGTAATTTTTATTCCAATTTTTTTAAACATACAACTCTTATAGAAGGCTTAGTGATTTTTTCAATAGCAATTTACTGCACTGTATAATTTAATGATACTGTTAATGTTTATTTCTGTAATTACTGTGATTTCTGCTATTAACACTTAAAGAATTGATTGAGTATCCTTCCTTTCTTATGCTTCCAAAGACTTAATGCCTTGCTGAAATTAAAGACAACAATCATGAATAGTATGCTTGAGCAAGGCTAATAACATAAATGCCCTAGTATTTAAAAGTACACAGTATTTAGAATTGTAAGCTTATTGGAAAATGACTTTAGAAAATATTTATCTTACAAATACGCTCCAATTTTGATACTCCGGCCCAATTTTCCCACCGATTTACATTCGTCCATCTATTAGAAAAAAGCTAAAGTTGTATTTAAAAATCCACTGATTGATTATAATAACGTTTTGATTTGTCCCCGACTGTTCCGATTTGAAGTTTTTTGGGGGTAGTAAAATAATTTGCCAACGTCAATCATCATATTTATCGATCTCGTTACTCCACCCTTGCATCGTCAGCTTGACTCGATTGGTCCACGACTGTGACATTTTTAACTGTTTTAGACAAATCCCATTACGTAAACAAACATGTCCGCCTCGAGCAAAGAATGAATAATAAAACTGCTTATCAGGGGGTCCTAATTAACAAGATAATAACATGAATGTGGTATAAAGTGTACCAGATTGTTTATCCTCGGCAGGGGGTAAGTAATGATTGTTAAAACAGTGTATGGTCTGTGACACGTGGCGGGAAATTGATCAATATTCGTCTGCTGTGCGAAAATTTTACGCCCGAATTTTTTTATCGCCAGATTCATTGATTTGTAAGAAAATCATCGCCAGCTGGTATTTTTTATCGCCAATTGGCGATTTTGGCAAGCGATAACGCTAACATAGGGTAAGCAGGAGGTCCGAATCCTGGTCGAGGCCACAGGGAATCGGCACATAACTTTTTTTTCTAATCCTTCTAATCTATGTTATAATAAAAGCCAAGGGATTTATGTTACTGATTTCCCTATATAAATCCATTTGGACAAGGGTTCGCAACACCGACCACAACGAGTAAATCACCTTTCCCACATACTTTGTGCCAAAATCCTTGGTTCAGTTTGAAAGAGTGAACAAAATTGATTCTCTCACCACCAATGGTCTTTCCCAGAATGTTCTGTAACTCACAGCATAAACAACTTTTTTCTTTTTTGATCAACTAACTTTCACTGGTAGCCATTTTGCAAGTTGGAGGTGTGTAAACTGTAAAGAAGGTATAAGGTTGTTTCACGCACAAGTCGGTTCCTCCCCAGTCGTTTTCCCCCAAAATTCTTAGTAAAACTGATGTACGAGTTCAGGAGAGTGACACCAAACAACCAGATTGTATATAAGATGAAAGCATAAAACAGTGATGATAAAGTACATTTTTTCCAAAGACCTATATAAAACATAATGTTTTAAACAGTAAAAGAACCTACATATTCTGCTTTTTAATATGTTCTATATATTATTAATATGCATACATTTTACCCGACCGGATTTTGTAAAATAATAGCATAAAAAGTGACGATAAAGTATGTTTTTCCGCACGTTTATACAGTTAGTGAACTTACAAATTTAGTTTTAATAGTTCTAAATATCATTAATATGCAAACATTTAACACTACCAGACTATGAAAGATGCAATAATAAACTAAAATAATAGAATGCAAAGTGACGATAAAGCACGTTATTTCACTGTTGTAAACAGTCAACCTACAAATTCAGTTTCAATAGTTCTAAATATTGTTAATATGCATACATTTTGCGAACGCAATAGTCAGTTCCAAAAATATTATGGTTATAACAATGTAAAATTCTAATACAGAATTGTGACATATGTGAACGTCCAAACGTTGGCTGAAAAATATGTTGTTATAAGGGGCGCAAATGTAGCAAGCGGGTTTCGGTAAAAATATTGATTGATGCGCCCCTTACATCGGATAGGGGCACTGACTATGACGTCACCTTTTTTTATGACGTAGTTGCGTGCAAAATAGTCTTCTGTTTCCTACTTTCATTTCGATTGTAAACAATATGGTTGATCGCTGAAAAGAGTTGAGTGTTGACATAAAAGAAACGATCGTTTCACTGTTTTACTCTGGCATTCGTCAAGCTGAAATATCTCAAAGGTTAGGGATTCCCAGGACTACAATTACAGGTATTTTGAATCGATATAGACACCGTGGTAACGTAGAAAACAGAGCAAGATCTGGTGCACCTTCAAAACTGAGTGAGCGGGATACACGAAATCTTCTTAGAGTAGTTAAACAGAACAGAAAGAGATCGTTGTCGGACATTACCAGTGTTTTCAATCAGTCAAGGGACTCAGTTGTTTCAAAGTGTACGATTCAAAGGAAATTGTACAGTGAAGGATATCACAGGCGGGTTGTTAGAAAGCGCATCAGGATAAGGGAGGTGAACAGAAAGAAGAGATTAAACTGGTGTAGAGCGAACAGACGCAAAACTGTTGACCAGCATTGGAAACGGGTGATATTCAGTGATGAATGTAAGGTTGAAATTGGAACCGATAACAAGGTGTTCATATGGAGAAAGGTAGGGGAAAAATGGTTGCCATGTTGTCTTGCCACTCCTCCCACCCCAAAGCTTAGTCTTATGATATGGGGATGTATTACATATGATGGTGTTGGAACAATAACTGTGGTTGATGGAAATATTAATGCACAGCATTATATTGACATACTTGATAATAACCTCTGGCCTGTTGTTGTTCGCCATTTTCCAAATGAAGATTATATCTTTCAAGATGACAATGCCCCCATCCATAGAGCTGGTATAGTAGCTAATTATAAGCTCAGAAATAACATTCACTCTATGTTATGGCCCGCCTAAAGCCCGGACTTGAATATTATAGAAAATGTTTGGTATCGACTTAAACGTGAACTGAAGGCTTATGAAGAAAGAGTCAACTCTAAGGAGCTTTTGGAGCAAGCAATAAGGACTGTATGGAGTAAAACCCCTGTGAACTATATAAGAAATCTATATTCGTCCATTCCGAGGAGGATACACAATGTTCTAATGTCAAGAGGTCACATCACTAAATATTAAGGTACGTCACTTTGTTAAACATTTCGTGGATCAGTTTAATTTTTTACAGTATTTTACGCATGACGTCGGCCATATTGAATTTGGACGTTCACTTATGGCACAACGCTGTATTTGAGAGGTGCATTTTTAGTTTTTATGACTGGCCTATGCATACATTTTAAGCACACAATATTCTGTAAATGTTGCCAAAAAAAAAGAATAATTGTTTTACTTTCAGAAATCGTAGAAAATATTAAGAACAATACATCTTTATTAATTGATGTTTAATTAATTATCCAATCAGATAATAAACAAACAGACGTTTGACAAGTCATTTCAATTATCAGCACATGGCTTGTAACAGCAGGGAATATTCCCGTTGGAGGCATCTGAAAAGGACTACCGCAGTGACACCCGAAATTGTAATGACAGCTTTATCACCAGCAGATTGTATACAAGATGAAAATATAAAACATTGATGATAAAGTACGTTTTTCCAAAGACCTATATAATACATATAATGATTTAAACAGTAAAAGAACCTACATATTCTGTTAATACTATAATAGTTCTATATATTATTAAATTATAACACAAAATATTTAAATTAAAGAATGTTTTCTGTTAAATATTGAGAAAGAAATAAATAAGATTACAAATTTAAGAAGTGGACGAAACGACTTGGAAGGAAACGACTTGTGCGCGAAACAACTAGGGAGGAAACTACTTGTGCGCGAAATGACTGGCATTCTGTAAAGAATCAATTAATCTGATTGGCTAATGAAAAAGTCTATAACATTTTGAGCCAATCAGACATCACCACAGGTGCTTGGAAGACGGACCCCGTATCTCCAAACAGGCCGCCCCACCCCCCCCCCCAACAAAAAACAAGAGTCTACACGGGGTCTATACTACATAAACTCATCTTTTTTGTTTTGTTATGATAGATCGGGATCGATATCAGTCTATCAGCACCAAATTTAGTATCAAATACCAAGTTCTCTGAAAATTCGTTTTCCGACTATATAAGCCAGTGAAGGTATCTAACCAAACCTCGATTCCGCCATTGACGTCAAGCCCAAATGTAAACAAAGATTTTTAAAATCGGCACATCTCAACAAATATTGCACTAACCTTAATAAATATGGTATCCTTGGAAAACTTATCTATTCCTCTGTTGAATTCCGTCGAGCATCGGCTAGGAAATTCAGAACATAACATCCATTTTTTCATTTTTCCGATGCACCTGTGAAAATTATCGACTCGGGACAGAGTTTGGTTACAATGCAGATATAGTGAGTGAATTTTGATTGGACGAGCGATAATTTAAGGAACTATTTTTAGCTGGAAAATTACCGCGTGTATTTGAAAATTTAATCGAATTGTTCAGTGACGGTTGATGAAGCTGCTCAACGTTTGAAACTCCGCGGCTAAAAATAGCTCCTTAAATTATCGCTCGTCCAATCAAAATTCACTCACTATATCTGCATTGTAACCAAACTCTGTCCCGAGTCGATAATTTTCACAGGTGCATCGGAAAAATGAAAAAATGGATGTTATGTTCTGAATTTCCTAGCCGATGCTCGACGGAATTCAACAGAGGAATAGATAAGTTTTCCAAGGATACCATATTTATTAAGGTTAGTGCAATATTTGTTGAGATGTGCCGATTTTAAAAATCTTTGTTTACATTTGGGCTTGACGTCAATGGCGGAATCGAGGTTTGGTTAGATACCTTCACTGGCTTATATAGTCGGAAAACGAATTTTCAGAGAACTTGGTATTTGATACTAAATTTGGTGTTGATAGACTGATATCGATCCCGATCTATCATAACAAAACAAAAAAGATGAGTTTATGTAGTATAGACCCCGTGTAGACTCTTTTTTTTTGTTGGGGGGGGGGGGGGGGGGGGGTGGGGCGGCCTGTTTGGAGATACGGGGTCCGTCTTCCAAGCACCTGTGGACATCACCACTGATGCAATACAATGATGGCTGACTTTCAGCTATTTGTGTTAATACCTGCCTTGCTTCTTTTTGGCTACAGTACGTAATCGAGAAAGAATGATTCCAAATTAAAAATGACGACTTAAAGACACCGACGACTTAAGGTTGCTTTACGTTATAAAAGTGAGATTTGGGCGTCTTAAAGAAATAGCAAATATATTCCACCTGCTTAATACTTATTCTTTTTATCGTCTTACATTTTTTATTTTCTCATCAATGTTTTTGAAAGTCTAAAAACATGTTCGTCCGAATAATGACGGAGGTATAAACACCGAAAGGAAAATAAATGGGGAAATGGATGGAAATGGGTACTGTATGGTGAAACGAAAAGAAAAAATACATTTTTATAAAGTTTAGTTTTTAAAAAAAACTTAAACAATTTTAAAAGATATGTACCTAACACGTATATTCACCAAAATGTAATTTTATGTGAGTTTTATTAGCTTTAAACCTTACAAAGATTAAAGGCAGTGTTAATTTCTCCCGGTTATTCGTAAAAACCATCTGTAAATTTAAAAAGAAAGGTTACCAACATGATATTTTACAGCGCTCTGCAGGCCTGGTGATTAACCCTTCTACAGTTGATCATTATGCTTACCTCTTTGGTTGCACGACGGTGGCAGGGGTTTAAGAGTTTATGAAGGTTATTGGGGAAATCTTTTCTTAAAAGAACCCAGAAACTCGATTTGTTTCTTTTATCCCTGTCATCGTGTTACTCCAGGAGCTCTGGTCTCGGTAAGATCATTGAGTACCCCTTTCGGCTTTGCAATGCTCTTAGCTTCTTATGTTTTATATGTTTGTGTGCTTTTGCATGCAACATTGTTAAGCAGATATGTGGGTTGGAGTCTTTTCACCAAGACAACTTGTACTTGTTTTGTGATATGAGAACCTGTTGGGGCAAGTGTGAGGTTGGTGCACCCTAGAACCTGGTTTAACCCCCAGTGGCAATTTGATTTGCCACTGACCGTTCCAAGGCGGTAACCCCTCGGGTTCTCATTTTTGTTTATTGTTAGTGGTGTCTTTTTTGAAACTGATTATTAAAAAATTTTTTTTTTTAATATTTTTTATGTGCTCTCTCCCCCTCTCTTCTTCTTGACTGTGTGGGGAGGCTGTTTTTTCTGAATGTGGCGATTCCTGATATGCATATTTCACCTTTTTACAGTTTTATAACTTACTCGGTAAGATCTTTGAGTACCCGCCCTTAGGCTTTGCAATGCTATTAGCTTCTTATGTTTTATTTGTGTGCTTTTGCATGCAACATTGTTGAGCCGATGGGTGGGTTGGAGTTATTTCACCAAGACAACTTGTACTTGTTTTGTGATACGAGAACCTGTTGGGGCAAGTGCGAGGTTAGTGCACCCTAGATCCTGGTTTAAACCCCTAGTGGAAATTTGTTTTGCCACTGACCGTTCCAAGGCGGTATCCCCAAAGGTTCTCTTTTTCGTTAGTTGTTTTTGGGGTCCTATTGAATTGAAATACTTATAACAAACATGTTCTTTCTCTCTTCCTCTTTTCTTTTTCGCTGCGTGGGGAGGTAGCCCAACTATTTGTGCGCAACAAGAGCTTTTCTATATATACGATGGTCGCTCTTCGCGCACAACCCAGTTACTATAAATCAATGCGGAAAATTTTCCTTCTATTTCTATATGCCGCCGATCGGAAAATGAATCGCAACTTTTGCCGGCTTCATAAAGCATCTTAAACCATATTTATTAAAAAAAAATACACACCTGAGAAGCCACATTCAAGTAGAATCAATATATGTAATCCTTTTTAAGAAACGTTTTCGTTTTATTTAAAACTGTTATAAACCTCCACGCATGTAGATTACACCGCATACAGTTTATCTGACACGCGTTTATCGATAATTTTCACCGTGTACAAACTACAAACGGCATATGCTGTGGTAGGTTTAACAAGTTATTTTGTGGATTATTCGTTCATTTTATTGTTACTTCTATCATTATTTATGTTTTATAACGATATTTGACATACCAGTGTTGAAATTTTCATGTGGGAGTGAAAATAAAAAGAATTTAAATCGGGTCGATTTCCACCACAGTTTTGATCGTAACTGCTTGAGACGTAAAGGACAGACAACGAAAACATCCGTATGATAATGGGTCTGTGCTTGCAGTCGGAGACTACG
>JAZAYU010000874.1:0-48182 GCA_038501625.1 Corbicula japonica | reverse complement strand
AAACGGAAAGAAGTACTGAAAGTACTGATTTGTGGCGTTTTAGAGTGATTGTCATGTCACATCTTCTATAGATTGTGTGGAGTTCCCTATTGGATGAGTGTGAAGGAACTTTCGGATGGCAGAGCAAAAGTTTGCATGCCCGGCTTCTGCTTTATCAAGTTTTTATCTACCAGGGATATTCGGGCGGATGCTTATATCCAAGACTGTAGTCATATTGTTCCAGGAAAAATAAATAATAAGTCAACCTTTGATTTGAAACTTTTAATTGACAAGAAAGAAGTGAAACACATGGACCAGTAAAAAACACTTAAACTATGATATAGGTGCTATTTGCACTATGATTTGAAACAATATTTATTGACTAGAAGGAAATAAAAGATATGCAAAAATAGAAAATAATATGACTATAAAGCAATTTTAAGAAAATAAGTCAGAGCACTGCATCAAGTCTAATTAAATTGAAACGCTTTAAACGCTATAAAGTTTCGTCTAAAGACACAACTCGGGATTGCTTCCTTGATGTCTGTGATCAAGTTCAAGGTCACTAAAAAAGAAATTCAGTTTTCTCTCAATATAACTTTAGTTTGCTTTGACCGATTGAGACCAAACTTGCTGTGTGTGGGAAGCTTATGTGAGATGAAACTTGGAATTGCTTCTCATGTGACTGTGATAAGGTCAAGGTCACCTTTGCTAAATATAGAAATTCAGTTTCTGCTACCTAGATGTCTTTGATAAGGTAATGGCCTCCCGGCCATGCCCTCCAACGGACAATTTTTTTAATGTTTTATTTCTTACATGTCTGATCTCAAACCAACACACATTTCTTCAAGGGCTGGGTTGGGTAGTCGGGGTTGATGATTGTATCCCACCTCTGCTCCCCTCAAAACTAGATTTTCTTAAATGTACAATGTAACTAAAAATTGATTTTTATTTCTGTCAGTTTTAGCAGTTATAACACAGATATTTTCTTTACAAAAGTCTAAGTATTAAATGAAAACCTGGTTTTCGGCGCTTGGTGATGTTTTTCTTGTTATAAAATGTTATATGTAATTTGCATTCGGTAATATTGTTTTGTTTATCATCACATAGTCCTTGACTTGTAAGTGTCAGCAATGCTAACGCTAATTCAAAATAAAACCATAGACTCTGTAGTTTTTAAGCAACATTTACAGTAGTTATAATGCCGTTTAACATGTTTCATGAAAAAGGGAAATATGCATATAAGAAATAACAACATTCCGAAAACATACATAAAAAAGAAATGGAGGGTAAAAGTATGTGTTTATAATATGATCCGATTTAAAAAGACACCAAAAATCAGGTAAGAAAAAAAAGAGAATCCTAGGAGTTGTCGCCTTTGAACAAGCAGAGTAGGAACATGTTACCGCTAGTAGTTAACTCAAGATGACACTGTATATAAACCGATTGTATCATATGCCGGATATAGTAAGGTGATTGCATGGCTGCGATATATACAATTCGTAAATAACACATTGAAAACGGAATTATTCGGATCATTTTAAGTACCTTCAACAAAAACAAGTACGTTATATTTTGTATAGTCCTTATTGGTTGTAATACCATTTGTTGTGCGCATATATAGGGATAAAAACTTGCAAAAATTGCATTTAATCTCAAGAAGGTCTGGCAAATGACCCACATAATTGTATCAAAATACTGTTATTCTCTACAAATAAACGCTCTGATGCACGAATACATACTAGTTATATGACTCTATAACATTAATATAAAGATTATTACATTACAATATTGCTTTAAATGTATAGATAGTGTAAATTATTAAAATGTTTGAGGGGTGTATTTCGCAATGACTTATCATCTATAGCATTATCATACTATCATTTATAGCAAACACACCTATTTCTATTGTATCATGTAGTGCGATCTTCGTTGAATGATTTTCCAATTATCTGTATCACTTATGGCGATGCGCATTTGCTGATTTTATCAAGTGTATGCTTTTAGGTAAGAATAAGGAGTTCTTCTACATATATTGTATATACAAACCGGTATATTTGGAGAAATAATCTTTCATGGCGTACAAAAACACGAAGAGAAGATCTTTAAAATAATAAAACAAAATGATACAACAATAGTGACTATAGGTTATTGTTAGTTTGGAGGCTTGTATAAAAATTAAACTGCCAGGCCCAACGCAGCCGGGCGACCGTTTAATTTTTCATACAAACCCCGAAATAAACTATAAACTGTTATATGTAACTGATAAATTGGCATACACATAGTTTACACAAATCAGTTTTCAAACCAGTATGTTAATGGCTAGTATAAATGTATTATGAGAATATGTTAGAAAGCGAATTTGTTAATTTCTTAAACTGAAATCAGCATGGGAACATACCCGACTCTCAAGGGAAGACCTTTGTGATCGTCAATCCTTGGGCGGAAAACAAGACATTGATTCCTTTGCTAAAGTTTCATTTGACCCTTTACTCCATGGGATATGTAGTACGTTATTTTTGCTGTACACTGTTTGCTATTACATTTTTAGAATATTTCTGAAAACAAGTGACCATTGTATATTCCGATCAAATACATAGATGTTTCAGCTGACGATGATGATCTACATTGGTCGTACATTGAGTAAAGGGTTTGTCATCAGCTGAAAATATCAGTATTTAAATAACTTGCTTTGCCTCAGAATTTGTATGTCACGCCTACCTGCGTATGTATTTATAATCGTGAACATTCAGCTTCGAAACTATTACTTAAAAACAACCTCAGACTATGTTTATCAAATCTAAAACATTTTGGGACGACATTAATTATCGCTTGTTGTAAATTGTAGTTCTCAGAGCGACCTTGGTGTTAACTTATGAAGTCAGGTAGATCCAATTGTTTCGTGTCGCCGCAGTATATAAAGGCACCGAGGCCCTTATATTTCATAACGTTTCACATACATTGTATCTCTGTACGAAGAACTTTTAATACATGTTTTAACATCAAGCCGTTGTTCTTAAATCCGAAAAATATACTAAAATCATCTTTAAAAAATCGCCATAACTGATTAACATAGATCACTAGAAACATACAAATGATTGAGATAACATGTTCAATAGATGATATAGTCTGGGTCGAAGCTATATGCATGTTTTGTCTAATGTTTAGATGTTTAATTGATCACTTATGGTATTATCACTATTTCAAGAATAAAAATAATATGTTTCATCATCGCTAGCATGAGAATACCTCTCAAAACCTGTTTGAACATAAACATTTACGCTGATTTTATAACAGTACACAGTGCAAACGGTACTATGTGTGAGTGATTTAAGCGATTTTTTTTAAAGTATATTGCATAAAAAAGGTAATAACGTCTTTCAAAACAAGTGCTGCGAGAATCGCCTGTTGAACATGTATTTGTGGATTGGATTTCTCATTATAATACATACAAAATCTCCTCATTTTTTAAGTGTTTACTATGTTTTTGTGACAATCAGTGCGCTATATCCGGTAGATGATACAAACGGTTTATATACAGTGGACGCATTTTCCCCTTTTGACTCTCAAATAAATAAACAGTTACAATACGCCTTAGTGAATAAACTAAACCCCATCCACCTTGTAATAAAATGATCAATCTCAAAATAGAAACCACTAACACCAACGAAAATGAGAAATCGAAAGTAACAATGTTAAATATTTCAATGAACGTTAAATCTCTGCATAAACGAAAACCTTTAAAAGCAGGGTTATTCTGTTAATTCAAAACAAAATACATGTAATACCAACGTGATATTCTATAGCGCTCAGCATGATTTGTGATTACTACAAAAGATCGTTTTGCTTACCTCTTTGTTTCAGGACGGTGGCTTGGGTTCAAGAGTTAATGAAGGTTTATAGTGAAATCTTGTAAAAGAACCTAGAAGCTCGATCTGTTGTTTTTATCCCTGTCACCGAGGCTCTGGTCTCAGTAAGGTCATTGAGTACTCACCTTTTTGCTTGACAATACTATTGGCTTCTTATGTTTTATATGTGTGTGTGCTTTTGCATTTAACATTGTCGAGTTAATGGGTGGGTTGGAGTCTTTTTACCAAGACAACGTGTACTTCATATGGGAACCTCTTGAGATGAGGTTGGTCCACCTGAGAACCTGGTTTAAACTCCGGGTGGCAAATTGTTTTGTCTGACCGTTCCACTTAAGCAGGAACATTTCTACTTCAATTCCTCGGTTAAGGGTTAGATAGCTTTATGTTAGAAAAATTATGACATAACAAAAATGTATAACATGCATGTATGTTAAACAAGGACGACATTTGATGGAAATGGAGAAATAAATCTGAAAATACTGCGTTAAAGGTTCCTTTTTCACCACAATATGCATACAGTAATTTTGGGAAGGAACAAAATTGTACTGTTTACTTGGGTTAATATTGAACCGCGCTCAACCCGGGGCTGTTACTTCCCATGAACAGATTCTATCAAACCTAGCCTACAATCGTTTCATATTTATCGTGTTTTGTGGCTTTCATAGTTCCCCTCTCATCTATTTCAATATCACACTAGTGATACCGTGTGTACCGTGCGGCGTCTGTAAAGAGTAGCCCCGTACATTCAATTAGTGATATTATTAGTTACGTTGTTTGATCACGATACTTATGTTTGTTTTTTTACATCTAAAATTTGTTTTGTTTTAATATTTCGGCCAGTTTTAAGATGGGTGGTTTCAATATCCCAACGAGTATATAGATTTTGATATTGTTCAATATACTTCTTGTGTTTAATGTTTGACTAAGGTGTACTTTATGAGTTATATTCTCAAATACCCTGTCAAATTTCTATTATATTCAGTTCCGCCCTTTGTTTTCCCGTTTAGGACAAGCCCATTCTTTTAACTGGGGATCATACGCCGCCGATCATGGAAATGTGTAAATCTGTAGGTTTATATTATTTCTCGTTGCGTATGCAAACCAAATCATTCTCGACCTTCGGTCTCGCATGCTATTGTTTACATACCCATGGAACTCAAAAAATACAAACCTACAGATTGCACACCTGTGCAATATTCTATTAAGAAAAGTGAATGCGTATCAGTGACATCAGCCTTGTAGACATGTGTGTGTGTGTGTGTGTGTGTGTGTGCGTGCGTGCGTGCGTGCGTGCGTGCATGCGTGCGTGCGTGCGTGTGTGTGTGTGTGTGTGTGTGTGTAACAATTTATTTACTATTTATGAAACGAATACTTTTTCAATGTCATGCAGAATTTAACTGATTTTTCTCTTGCAATCGATTTGTTAAGAGTAAATTTAAACCAGCGAATGTTCCCACGGACTGAGTCAGCCAAAAACCTGTCTTGAATTCAGGTTTGATTTGAAATATAATTGGTCTATAACCGGCATTCAAAACGAAAAAAGAAGGCATAGGTTATTTTAAATTGGTAAAGGTATGTGCAACAGACTTCTCTCGTTGACAATTTTGAGAGAGCGAGAGTCTAAAGATTTTTTTCTGTTGACAGTAATGCCTGTGTATTTAAACGATCGACAGTTTTTCTGCAGTCATAATTCTTCACTAAACTTCAGTTTAGCTCAAGAAAAATACATTTGAACAGGAAATTTACAACTTTTGCAGCACAAAGTGGTCCATTTTCACGAATGATTGAGCAAACTACTGTATTCTGGACACAGAGAAGACTGGAATCATAAATAGGCATGATTTGACAGCCGTACAGGTCTATTGGTTTGAGTATTATTTAAATATCTAACCAAAATCTTTGCGATTTTCTTACCTTACCCCACAAAATCTCCTACATTGACACCGGTTATGTCGGTTAAAAGCGTTGCATATGCCGTGATCGCGGCGTAGTGCCGTTCGCGAAGCGTACCAGGTTAGCCAGGGTTGTCTTTGTTTCGAGTATTTGTTATGAAAATATTTATTTACATTACATCAATTTCATATCCGCATTTTTTATTATTTGATTTAGTTATTAATGACGTCATAATCGCGGGAAACACCTAAAGAGTAGTCACCAGTTACGAAAAATATTATCAAGCGGAAACGTACGAATCGGCGTTTGGAAAACACGAATAAGGAACGGCATAAGTCGATGTTTGGCGGAAATATTACAGATCTAAAACCCTAATGTCTTTTGCCGGTACACGTCTTCTTCATGTTTAAATAAATTTAAAGTAACAGAATTGTACAGTGTATATATGTTCTCCTGCTTATGTTTCGTACATACAAAGAAATGTAAATGGAAATAAACTTGAAACTTGAAACATCAACTAAATTCACAAATAGTTTGTCCGATACAATCTGTGTGACATTGATCGACATAAAACGGAACATGTCCTTGACTTCCATTGGTTCAAAAGTAAATGCAAGCACGAATACATACTTATTCTATTAATTTATTTTCTAATGACCGACTAGCTGTTTGGAAAGCTAAAACTTGTTGAAAATGAAAATGGCTTATCCTCCAATGAGAGAAGGAATTTCATTGTTTTGACCTATGCCAGTTGTCTCCGTTTTTGTTGATAACTCTTGAAAAATATGCAGTATTCGTTTTTGTCTGATTTTAGCATACGCATTAATTTTGTGACAACTAAATCAACTGGAACTGTGACAATCACATGTACTATTTTTAGTTTTTAGTGATCAATCGGTTGAACGAAATTAGATCTCAAAATTATGAAGGCTAGGTGAAGAACAACCCACTCGGTCCCCAGCTTGACTAAAATTGACAGAGAACAGAAAATATATCGACTTCTATTTCAATTTACTAAAACATCATCTGCTGCATCCATAGTCTCAATAATTCGACTGCAAGCACTGACCCATTATCATACGGACGTTTTCGTTGTCTGTCCTTTACGTCTCAAGCAGTTACGATCAAAACTGGTGGAAATCGACCCGATTTAAATTCTTTTTTTTTTTACTCCCACATGAAAATTTCAACACTGGTATGTCAAATATCGTTATAAAACATAAATAAATAATGATAAAAGAAACAATAAAATGAACAAATAATCCACAAAATAACTTGTTAAACATACCACAGCATATGCCGTTTACACGGTGAAACTTATCGATAAACGCGAGTCAGATAAACTTTATGCGGTGTAATCGACATGGGTGGAGGTTTAAAACAGTTTTGCATAAAAAACGAAAACGTTACTTATAAAGGATTACATATATTGATTCTACTTGAATGTGGCTTCTCAGGTATGTATTTTTTTTAAATAAATATGGTTTAAGATGCTTTATGAAGCCGGCAAAAGATTGAAAAGTTGCGATTCATTTTCCGATCGGCGGCATATAGAAATAGAAGGAAAATTTTCCGCATTGATTTGAAAAGTAACTGGGTTGTGCGCGAAGAGCGACCATCGTATATATAGAAAAGCTCTTGTTGCGCACAAATAGTTGGGCTACTGCATCCATTGCCTACTCATTGCCATGGTTAAAATTAGGATAAAATAATGATAATTGGTTCGATTGCAAAAAAGTTTATTACAAGAATTTTGAACACTAGAATAATCACCCTTACATTTAAACCACATAAACAAATATGGATTGACATAACATTTAAGATACATAATTTCAACGGATTAACGCATTCACTATTCTCAAAAATTACAATTACATCGGAAGTAAATAGAAAATATTATTTCATCATTGTCTGGTAAGTAATCTCCCCTTTCCAAATTATACGTGTGTAACAGGGCCCTTTTGAGTTCAACTCATTTGTTTCGTGTTTCCGAATCTGCCTTATTCTCTTCAAGTCTTCTGGTTGTTTCTAACTTAAGAAATAAATATTTGTACATGATGATTAAAGAATTAATATAACTACATGTAAACACGTATAATGTTGTATGCTGATTAAATGTACACATGGGTCATAACTTATATTCAAACGAAACCTTTTCATATGAATCAAGTACAAGTAACATTGATACTACACGACGTATATGTATCTCAACGAATGCACGTGCATTACAACTGCAATACTAAATGAAATAAATTTCAATTGTCATAAACATGATTATTTTGTTTAAAACTTACAACAGCAAAACCACAGAAACCATCGCACTCTAGAACCTCACAAACAATCGAAAGAAAACCAGCGACCGAACGCCATTTTTTTCTGTTGACAGTAATGCCTGTGTATTTAAATGATCGACTTATCATTCCGTTCTGAAATGCAGTGATTTACAAAAAAAGATGCATCAAACAAAATTTAAGAGAAATGCACTGATTATACATCTGCCATGCACAAGTATTTTGTAATTTGTCTTAATATGATCCTCTGAAGATACTTGCATTTTACAAGCAGTCTTATTTAGTTAACATTTAATTTACTAATTTTTCTAAATGGATTGTGCGAACGAAAGCTATTGACCGTTTTACTGTTCTGCAATGTTATATGTAAAAAGGAAAATAACAAGAACTCAGAGGGACAATTTCATATAGTGCGTTTGCATTTTGGCTCCTTATATTTGATCATGGATATGAAACCCAAACAGATAGAACTAACAACAAAGATCCACAGGTAGGATTATTTTAATTCTTGTAAAATAATTTGCAAACTTGCATGTGACCACTTATAAAGTATGTACATGTAGTTTTATATGTACTAGAAATAGCAGACCTTTAGCTAGGCTCCTTTAATGTGATTACAAGACCGACTGTTTTGTCAAAATATGAAATTTAAAATAATAAATATTGCAAATACTTGATGGGTGTCAGTTGAACACTTGTGTCGCCGCCCGGTACTTTGTTAGAATAAAAACTAAAAGGTTGATGAAGAAATATTAAACGAATAACAAAGTTATAGCCAACGTTAAGTTTTTGACAAAATTACCAAAAGGGACATAACTTAGTCGAGTGTCAGACCAACCGGAAGAGTTTGGCCTAATCACGACCCAGTTATCAACAGAAATATTATTTGAATGTTTGAAGAAAAAAAAGGCAAATTCATAGCCAACATTAAGTTTTCTTGAAAAAAATCCAACTTCAAAACTTCGTCAACTGTGTGCCAGATGCAATGATGTTGGCTTCATCAAGAAACTGTTGTCATAAGCAATAAGATTTAACTTTGAAAAAGAAATATTAAGAAATGGCAAAATTATAGCCAACGTAAGCTTGCGAGCCGGACGGACCGACGAACAAACGATCCCCATGCATTGCATTTTCTTCAAATGGTTACATAACAATTAATATAATCAACACTTATATGCATTTTACAAAATTGTTTTGTACAAACTAATTTTCTATATTTTAACAAAATTACCCAATCTTCTTAATAGAGAGTTAATAATTCCTTTTGAGCAAATTACTTAACAAAATGATTGTAAACAAGAAGAAAATATTTCCTTTGATAACAAAATAATATTACTTATTTTATTTTTGCTACCCACCTGTGACTTTGTTTGATCAAACAGAATCACACAGAAAGCAGAAAAACACACACGCACACATTCACGAACGCATTCGGACACGTTTCATGCAAAATCAAAGAATCTGAAACGAAACAATTTGGTACATCAGTTTTTTTCTGTGATTTGAAATTTAATCTGATAAATAAGGTGCTTGATGATGGAAAGGTTATAAACGTGCATATTTTTATTACGGAGCGTAAAGACAGAACAGAAAAATGGAATTGGGAACATTTCCAAACTAGACTGAGTCCACAAGATACTGATGCCCCCACTTCCGCAGATTTCTAACATGATTTTTATCATTTATTAAGACTTTATACCCGGTGAAGTTTCGTTGCGTTGTAAAAATGTACTGAAAGGAAATGAGATGTTGGCAACACAAAATTTTGTTATACTGAAGCACCTGGAGTCAAATCATTGCAAGAACACGATTACAGCGATAAAAGAAACAAATCGTTTCAGTTTCAACAATGAAACAACAATACAATTTCAACATGGATGTCACTTAAGCAATAATTTCTGTATTAATCTTGACAAAGAACAAGAGTTCGAAAATTCGAAAAAGAGTGTATTTTATTTATAAATTTTATAACTGACTTCCCTTTTGGAGGATTTTACGTAATTGTGATATTCCTAAAAATTGAATAGAATCAGACAACAATAGCCGGAAATAGCAGTAACCATAGCAACACTATAACGCCGCACCGAAGCAGTCCGACTCTAAAGAAAGGTATAACGCGCTACACTAATCATATTTCGTAATTTTGATAACGTAAAAAATGCGCGAAAACGCTGGTCAGAAGCTGAACGTCATGTCATCATTTCCTGAAAATATCATAACGTTATTAAATTTTAAATTCTCAACGGATCAACATTGTTTTAAAGTTGTTACCCAGAGCCACTGAGTAAACAACATGACGTCGATAGGTGACGTTGAATTGCGAAGCATCGTGAAATTTTGTGTTGCGCTGGAAAAGTCTCCCACAGAAACAATGCAAATGATCAATTCTACAGGAAAACACAAGAAATGCAGTCCGGCTACAGTGTATAGATGGCATGCTCGTTTTACAGAAGGAAGAAACTCGATCGAGGACGATCCTAGATGCGGTCGGCAGTCTGTTGTTGCATGTTCTCAGCTTTGACTCAGCTGACGATCTTGTTAAGCATACGCAACCTATAGTCTCGTCCTTTACCGATAGCTGGTACGTGGAAACATATAATAAGTGGATCAGCCGACACAGGAAATGCATCGAAATTGCAGGTGACTACGTTGCAAAGGTGCGACGATCGATGGACTTTAACGTCGCATAACGTTGCAAATGACGTCGGCGTGCTCCGGGTGTTTGTTATATGGTTATTTACTATTTTTATTATGTTTTAGTTTCTGTGTGTATGATGATGATATTTTCAGATACTGTACAGTAAATATTGAAATAAATGCGTATATATTTATATTTAGCCTACGCTAACCCGACTACAACGTGTCCTATAAAACAATTCTCAGAACTTCCCGAACAACCCTCGGAAAATAAAAAAATTAAAAATTAAGCCTCTTACCGATATAAAATAATTTTGTGATCCAAACGTGTTATTTAGAAATTAAAATGGCAATTGAATTTTTTAAAAATGGGTTAAGCCTCCGGTTCAATTTAACATAATCATGAGATTAAATTGTCTTTGTTAAAATACAATGAAAATAAATAATTTCTGTACTGAATTAAAAGAACGATAATTGTTTTATAGTTAAATTTAAAGCTGACAATTCTAGCTTAAGTTCTGTTTAAATAATTTTACCTGTTTTGCCTTTAAAAATGTTGTTTGCATACAACTGATTTTTTTCCGAATATTTATCATTAGTTTCATGGCAAAAAGATTTTAATAAAAAGGATTTTATGCACCAGCAAAATCACAGTAACACGACAAGTGCCAATTCGTACGTTAACTGCTACATTTAAGCCACACAATCCATTATGGATCGGCATAACTTTTAAGATACATTATTTCAGATTACGCATTCAATATTCTCATTAATTATAATTACAAGGGAAGTAAATAGCAAATGTTATTTCATCAATGTCTGGTAAGTAATCTCCCCTTTTGTCTCTGTGTTGCCGTATCTGTCTAATTCTCTTCTGGTCTTCTGGTTGATTCTATAAAAGGAATAATTATAGGTTATTAGACGTTTTACTGTACAATACGGGAATATATTTGGACGAGTACACAGCTTGAAAAGTCATATTGGACGAGCCGTTAGGCGAGTCCAATATGACTTTTCAAGCTGTGTACGAGTCCAAATATATCCCGTATTGTACAGTAAAACGTCGAATAACCTTTTTATTTTACATCTAATAAATGAAGCATGACTTTTCAAGCGTTTCAAGACTATTCCATATATATTCCATATTGTACGGTCCAATATTTTATTAAGTTCTACATTTCTCTTACTTGACAAGTTGCGTCATATTGCCTGCATCAAATGTAGGATATTGATTTTTTTCATTCGGATCATTTTACGGTCAACGGCTTTTATCGTTGTAAAACAATGGTAAAGTGCATTTGCACTTAATCATCCAATATGAAAAAAATACGGACTTTTTTGGATCCAATACGGGAAAATATTGGACGGTCACGTGGTAGAATTAAAGGACGCTAATTGGATGAATTTATTAGGTGTAGAATAAATTTAGTACTTGGTGTTTAAAGAATTTATATAACTACATCATATAAAGTACTTTTCGATATTTTGTTAAAGGTAATTCTATCGTCAAATTAAGAGTTTACATTATATACAGACCATGTTGTTTCAAAAGCATTGACACGGGGGGGGGGGGGGGGAATCGCGCACAACCGTTACCGCTGGTGAAGCGAGAAAATTGTTCTGCAAGCATCCGGTGACGGTTCTGCAGATGTTTATTTTGACCCGGAAAGGTAGGTGGTCAGCTTTGACTCGTTTTTATCAAAATATAAAGCAATTCTTTGAAAAACGGGGAACGTGATTCGATGCGTGTTGTATTTATCTGCACGCTTGTATAATATGAGACCAAATTACGCAAACATGGTTAAGTGTGACGATCATCCCGCCTCTGAAATGAGCAAAATTTAATGTGAGGTGAAGCTTTTTCGATTTTCGAGCAATATTTAGTTGTATTCTGGTCCTGTATCACTGCGAGAACAAAGTATTTGTTCCGTTTTGTATTCCCTGTGACTGGTTTAAATTTGTATGCTTTATTAAGGAAAATGCTGGCCAAAATTTAACGGTAGCGGTTGCGCTACTGATGTGACGGTTGTGCATTGACGATTGACTGGGATCACACGTTTAATGCACTTTTACCGGTTCTTTCACAGCATTATTTTAATAAAAAATCGCAAAGATCGGCAAATAAGAAAGTCAAAAAGGATGCTGAATGAATAGATGATGTTTATTGTTAATAATACTGACTTGTTTACTTACCTTTTACATAATGTGAGCAGTATATTAATATACTTTGTTTTTCAGTGCAATGGTGCTAATCCTAGGATATCTATATGTGAATCATTATTCTGATTTTTTTTAAAAATATTTCGACCTACCTACCTACCCATACTAAATCTGCTTGGGTCGGGATGGGGAAACAAAGAATATTTTAAGTCTGGCCTGGTGAATCAACAATTTACACAGACGGTTCGTCTATTTGATTATTGTCGGTCATCCTGATGACCGACATATTATAATGGACCAAACTTGAGCTTTCTACCTGAACACCGGTTAACAGTGATGTAAAGCAAAGATCACGTATCAGACGGAACGGATAATTTAGATAATTAGACTCTCACTCAGTCGTTATTTATGGATAGACTCTTACTCAGTCGTTATCTATAAAAACCTAGAGGCCTCTTATTGGCTTAGAAGGACGTCACATTTTGAGTCTGTACCTATTCTTAAATATTCTTTCCAGCTTGTTATCAGCTAGGCCTATTACTCATAAAGATATTTCCGACAACGAACAATAAACGTGTACATGAACATGGATTTTGTCTAGTAAATGTACACTGTGTATGATAAACAAAAGATGTGCAGCTTATAAATTTATTAAACCAAAGCAAATAAAATGTGTAGAGAACACTGAACAGAGATTAGCAACTTAATTTGCTGACCACGAATCTACGAACTTGTGAAGCATTTTGTGAATCTCGGGGATCAGAGGTATCCCAGGGAATGTTTTACATGGTTTAGCAAGCTCGATAAGGATACATCCGTCGGTACTTTCGTGATAATTTTGCTTAACTGTTATCTTGCGTTTTGCCACTAATCAACTGGTTGCTAAAGTTTTATAAGGTTTTGAATGTAAAAATTATCTTTGGAACACCAGAACACACAGTTTTGCAGAAATCTTAAATCGGGAAATGAAACTGAAAATAATAGACAATACAAGTTTAAGCTTTACTTAGTTGTTATATGGTTTTGAATCAACAGAATAATCTTTGGAACATGCGAACACACATACATTTGCAGAAGTATCAAATAGGTTCATGTAACTGTCAAAAATAGACAATACAAAATTTTGCTTTCCAAAAAGCTAGTCGGTCATTAGCATAACCTTGAAACAAAAAAAGACGGCGCTGTAGTGCATACTTTTTGCGAATTTGAATTCAATTCGTTAGGTTGTTATTCGAAGTCATGAGACATACTAAGTAATTACCAACATTCTAACGATATTGTTCTAGATCAGAAAGAATAATTTTATCATACCTGTGAGTCCCTGACAGACTGTTCACGTTTTTTTTCTCCCACACTATGACTGTGAAAAAACTTTGTTTTTTAACATATTCTGTAGCTTTTGATATATATTTACAGCTTGATAATCGTTGCTTTCTAACACTTTCTGACACAAAAATATTGTTTGACAAACTTTTCCTTTTTGGTTTACTTCTAAGTAAATTATTAACTTGTTTGCAAACAGGGTTAGATTTATCACCAGCTTAAATACATCTCATTCGAAAGAGGAAATACCTATAAGTAAACTTACATTTTGTGTATGGCATCCAATAAAAGTGGCTTAAAATTCAAACTTTTCTGCCGTCTTGTTAAAAAGTTGTGCTAATAACCGACTAGCTTTTTGGAAAGCTAAAACTTGTATTACAGTATGCTTGCAAAGAAATTTGTTTTTTGTTAAACATTGTTGTTTTTAAACTTTGGATGGACTTTAAAATTTACGATTATAACAATTCGAAAACGATATATCAGCTTTGAAAGGGCTTAAATATTTTGCTTTCTTTGGAAATCGTGAGGCTCCAGGTGTTCTAATGCCTATATTACTTTTTCTTCGATAAGAACCGAGCTTGCAAAGTGACAGGTGCAGCCCCTTCTTGTCTTTGAACGGCACGTCTGCAAAAAACTAAAATATATTTAATATAATGGATGGTGAACTAATTGGTGGATAGTTAACAACCGATCATCGTGCTTATATGACTAAATTAGGGGAAAATGGAAACGAATAAGGGATGGTTCAAGTGTGTAGATACTTTCCCTCCCTAGCATTCGCCCACCTGCGTCGATGTTTAGTTACTTTAAGGTGTATTTTATATGTCATTTACATATTGAATGTAAATAACAAAGACACGATTTAGAAACAAGAGGGCCATGATGGCCCTATATCGCTCACCTGAGTACAAAAGTACTCTCAGCTTGTGGTTTCAGACAAGAAGATTTTTAAAGTTTTTCCTATACAAGTCTATGTAAAATGAAGTGACCCCTGGGGCGGGGCCAATTTTGACCCCAGGAAAATAATTTGAACAATCTTTGTAGAGTTCCAATAGAGGATGCTTAATGCCAAATATCTAAGCTCTAGGCCTTGTGGTTTCAGACAAGAAGATTTTTAAAGTTTTTCCTATATAAGTCTATATAAAATGAAGTGACCCCTGGGGCGAGGCCAATTTTGACCCCAGGGAAATCATTTGAACAATCTTTGTAGAGTTCCACTAGAGGGAGCTAAATACCAAATATCTAAGCTCTAGGCCTTGTGGTTTCAGACAAAAAGATTTTTAAAGTTTTTCCTATATAAGTCTATGCAAAATGAAGTGACCCCTGGGGTGGGGCCAATTTTGACCCCAGGGAAATAATTTGAACAATCTTTGTAGTTCCACTAGAGGATGCTAAATTCCAAATATCTAAGCTCTAGGCCTTGTGGTTTCAGACAAGAAGATTTTTAAAGTTTTTCCTATACAAGTCTACACGTATATAAAATTAAGTGACCCCTGGGACGGGGGCCAATTTAGACCCCTGGGAAATAATTTGAACAATCTTTGTAGAGTTCCACTAGAGGATGCTAAATGCCAAATATCTAAGCTCTAGGCCTTTTGGTTTCGGACAAGAAGATTTTTAAAGTTTTTCCTATAAAAGTCTATGTAAAATGAAGTGACCCCTGGGGCGGGGCCAATTTTGACCCCAGGGAAATAATTTGAACAATCTTTGTAGAGTTCCACTAAAGGGTGCTAAATGCCAAATATCTAAGCTCTAGGCCTTGTGGTTTCAGACAAGAAGATTTTTAAAGTTTTTCCTATATTAGTCTTTGTAAAATGAAGTGACCCCTGGGGCGGGGCCAATTTTGAACCCAGGGAAATAATTTGAACAATCTTTGTAGAGTTCCACTAGAGGGTGCTAAATGCCAAATATCTAAGCTCTGGGCCTTGTGGTTTCAGACAAGAAGATTTTTAAAGTTTTTCCTATATAAGTCTATGTTAAATGAAGTGACCCCTGGGGCGGGGCCAACTTTGACCCCAGGGAAATAATTTGAACAATCTTTGTAGAGTTCCACTAGAGGGTGCTAAATGCCAAATATCTAAGCTCTAGGCCTTGTGGTTTCAGAGAAGAATATTTTTAAAGTTTTTCCTTTAGGTTGCCATGGCAACCAGAGTTCTGCTTGGAATTCCAGTTTTTGAACAATTTTGAAAGGGCATCATCTAAGCATTATTCCTGTGAAGTTTCATCAAAATTGGCCAAGCCGTTTCAGAGAAGAAGTCGATCGAAGCAATTGTTGACGACGCACGACGCACGACGGACATCAGCCAGTCACAAAAGCTCACCTGTCACGAAGTGAGCCGAAGTGTCAAAAGCATAGACTTAAACACAATGTGTGCACATGTCGAGTTGTGTTTCTAGTACATACTGCTCAAATTATGTAAAAGGTAAGTAAACAAGTCAGTATTATCATCTATTCATTCGTCATACTTTTTGAACTTTTTTTATTTGCCGATCTTTGCGATTTGGTATAAAAATAATGCTGTGAACGAACCGGTAAAAGTGTATTAAACGTGTGATCCCAGTCAATCGTCAATGCACAACCGTCACATCAGTAGCGCAACCGCTACCGTTAAATTTTGGCCAGCATTTTCCTTAAAAAAGATAACAAATTTAAACCAGTCACAGGGAATACAAAACGGAACAAATACTTTGTTCTTGCAGTGATACAGGACCAGAATACAACTAAATATTGCTCGAAAATCGAAAAAGCTTCACCTCACATTAAATTTTGCTCATTTCAGAGGCGGAATGATCGTCATAACTCAACCATGTTTGCGTAATTTGGTCTCATATTAAACAAGCGTGCAGATAAATCCAACACGCATCGAATCACGTTCCCCGTTTTTCAAAGAATTGCTTAATAATTTGATAAAAACGAGCCAAAGCTGACCACCTACCTTTCCGGGTCAAAATAAACATCTGCAGAACCGTCACCGGATGCTTGCAGAACAATTTTCTCGCTTCACCAGCGGTAACGGTTGTGCGCGATTACCTCCCGTGATTCATATTGAAAAAATGATAAAAAGAAACTGCTCCATAATTTGAAATCAAAGATTACCAGTAGTTTGTTAAAAAATCAGATTAGGTTTGATAAAGTCCTTTCACGAGTATTCTTAGAAGTTTTAAACTTGTTCAAAGGTCCCCCATCATCACTGAATAAAGGAATGTGTGAAATTTTTACGGCCAAAACAATGCCTTTGATTATTAACGATGACTTATAAGGGTTTTTTTTGAAATCTTAGAACGAGCACATTCTATTTCCATACAAGCGAATTAGGTTTGATTAGGTTTCTCGACTTTTCTGATGCCGTGAGTAAGAGATTTTGTAATACCTTCATGTTCCACAGCTTCTCCAATAGATAACGAAGCAAACCCGTCAGCTAAACGATCCATGGAATCTTGCCTTGAAATTTCGTGCTCCTGCTGTATGTTTTCTTCGGTCGATGTTGTTTCTACTCGCAATGTTGACGATCCTTGCGTTGTTTCCGGGTTAACATGCGAGTCTCCTATCTGTCCAGAAGTTTCAGTAAAAATAGAACAACGAGCAACATCCGTTGCCCTTGGCAATTCGGATGTTCTTTCGGATGTTCTTTCGGAGCACAGCCGTTGATCGTCATTGTGACCCACAAGACTCTCTCCGGGAACAACATTACCAAATGTGCGATGAACATGGTCATTATGGCCGTTTATCCCCACCAAACGAGAGCTTCTGAGTCTAGCAAGATGCCATGTGTTTTGATGGTACATTTCATCCCTTTGGTTGAAAAGTTCATCTCCTTCTGTCATACTTCTATATAAATAATTGTCAAAGTTTTCTTCCAACCTATGTCGTCCTTCCGAATCTAACGGTTGTTTGGGTAATAACGACGAAAGGTCTTCGTCGTCATCATTATTTTCATCAACATCAGCGACAGATCTTACTGTTTCTGATACAGTTTGGAATTCATCTTTGTCTGAAATGACGATTTTTATATAAATTTATTTGTTTTAATAAAAATGCCTGTGAAACACAATGTTCTAGCAAAATGTAATATGCAGTTAATTCTTCATCAACGCGTTCGTTCCAACAGCCATTCTTAATCCCCCTGTTATCACAAATACTTTTCTTTCTTTTTTCAAAGAAATGAGCATGCAGGATCGAAATACCAGTACTAGTTTACGGATTGTTTAGACTGATTTACGTTCATCGGTATTTGAGGATATGTAACATTTGGTTTGTTTACCTGCTGAACAAAATAAAATTTCGATTCGGTCCTTCAGTAAAAAGTACACCTTTTAAATAATCTTAACCGATGACAAATGAATCTGTTCTTTAGGAGTTGTTAACTACCCTAATAAACAAAAGAATGAACGTTTGATAAATAATCATTAAATAGCACCTGAACTTCTTTGTTTTTTTTTAAGGAAACACTTGATTATCATCTTACATAAAATTATACTATTCTAGTACCTGAAAATGTCTGACTTTGTTGGCCACTTTTCCGTTTTGAATTTTCTGCTGGTGATCGTGATGTTAGGGTTGACGGAGACGTCTTGTCTGCGCCAAGCTGATGACTCGCATTATGATGTACACGTCTTGATGGGTCATCATTTACAGCAGAACTGCTTGGATTGTGACTATCTATTTGTTGGTTATATCTCAATGAGCGAGAAGCTCTATCGTTTGTCTGTCGGCTTGAGAACTGACGAAGCATTTCATTCATTGGATCATCCATCGCAGCAACATGTCCACAACAGTGGAATATACCTTGATGACATTCTTCTGGCTGTGTTGGTCTTGATATATCAGCCGGACTATGAACCTGGTTATTTGCATTTGCAGTCGACAGAAAGCTTCTGCTAGGAACGGTACTGTTTCGCGGCGATGGAATGTGACAACCCCAATTATCATCATTAGGTAAAGATGTCACTGTTCTTGACAAAAGTAACTCGGCTTCTGCAACAAAATGATTTAGTTTATCATGTTGCATATAGTTATTCGGTGTTTAAAACGTATTAACAACGGAAACTTGCATATACAAAGCCGTCATTCGTTTAACATGAAAAACTTTGAAGTCATGTTGATACGGGTTTTACACGTTTCCAGATTTGATTATCTTATCTTTGAAACAAAGCCATCTCAGTTACTTATTCGAGTGAGTAAGCATTATATCCGCAGCATGAGAAATAAGGAAGGTATCAGTAGTATAGTAAGAGGAGTTCGCCAGAGTGCCTGCAGCCCTGCAGCTACACGCGTGACTGCGCACGAACAATGGGGAGGGTATCATATGACCGAGCACGAACAATGGGGAGGGTATCATATGTCCGTGCTATGATGTCATCAGCACCACCCTAGTTTCCCTATGTTTCCCTATGAGTCATCTGCCTGCAGCCCTGGAGCTAGACGCGTGACCGCGCACGAACAATGGGGAGGGTATCATATGACCGAGCACGAGCAATTGGGGTGGCGTCGTATTACGGAAACCCATCGGTCGCACCCTAGTTTAATTATTGAGTCATCTATTATGACACGGCCAATGGTTTTAGGTTACATTCCATCACCTTTATTCCGAAGGTGACTCATTCAGATTCGAAACAATTCAACCTCTATTATTTATATAATTTTATGAATGTCATAACGCACCTATACGATTATCATAACCATATCGAATGTCGTGTTATTATAACCATACGTGTACCCATTGAAAAGAACATCGAGGTCATTGATACTCCGGTGTCAGTTACCTCGTGTGCGTGAAGCGTGTTAGATCAAAGATAGATAACGAAAACAACCTTTAAAGAGTTTGATGATACTATATTCACCATTTTAAACCAATTAAATAGAACTTGTATAACATGTTTATAATTTTGTACATATATGTGATTTGTTAATTAGTTCACCTCAAATATTTTACAATCTTGTGAAAACAATAATTTTAACCGTGATTATATTCACTTAAAATCGGATTTCATTTTATTTTAAGTGTGTCCAGTGAAAGAGCTCCAAGTTCATTTACCTCGTGTGCAGGAAGCGTGATTGATCAAAGAAAAAATAGCGAAAATGTGTCAACAAGCTTCAAAGCGTTGAATTATTAATAAAATCACCTAAAATTCAGCCTTTCATTTCATTTAGTGAATAGAACCGAATGCAGAATACGTAATCTAATCGGGTGACTTAAATAAATTTTGTTAATGTCTCTAAAAAATACAACCGTATTACCGCCTGAACTATGTAAACAAATGTTCCGCGATTTAGTTAAGAAACCCTGGATATCGTTAAAAAACATTTTGGACTATGAACTTTACACCGTAGTTTTGAATTACATTATGCCCGAGGATTGTAACGTTACACTGAAAGGGGAAGAAAATATTAAAGAATGGTTATCTCGAACGCAAACATTCCAAAATTTCAAAGATCTGGTTGAAAAAGCGGTTTTAGTAGGTGACTGCAACATCAATCTAGATGCAATTAATGCTAGAGATTGGCACCAGTATGTTTGCGAAAATGTTAGGGTGTATGACTCGGTCAAGGACTGGATAAGAGGCGGCGGTTTTACTTACAAAAGGCACTGGGCATGCTTAAATCAATCCGAAGATAGGAGAGAGGATATGTGGCGTTTGCTCGCATTGGCATGATTCACACCTTACACTATTTGATCAGTTTCGACCTATATGCTAAATAATTAAAATATAATAGTGACTTAAACCAAAAGAGATAGGTGGTATAATATATCGATCATTGACTGCTTGGGTGTCGGAGAGTCAAGACGTGCGTTAGAAACATGGACTTATTGGATTACAAAGACATTACGAGGATACGTAAGAAGAAGATGAAAAGACGCAGGAATAAAAACGAACAGAGACCTCAGTCTGAATTTTATGTTAAAATGGTTTTACCGGCAGAGCAGACAACCGCTATAGCTAAAAGTATGCTCGAACGTCAAGCTAAACCTAAAGATGTATCAATTATAGGTCAGAAAGAAATGCAACCCACCAATGAAAAAGTCAGGAATTCAAAAATAAGTGATAAAGACGGGAAGAGTAAGACATCAAGACAGGAACTGCCCTCTGTCGGAGGAAATAGAAAAGAGAACGCAGGTGAACTTCGCAACATCGTTATTATAGGACGAGTATTAAGTTGAATGATTCATTCACTTCTCCTCATTCTTGTTTAAAACGTCGAAGAGGATGTATCGGTGCGACATTTGTTTGAAAACTTTTGGGAGAAAGGATAATATGTTGCGACATAAACATTTAGCGCATTCAGATATGGATTCGGATGAAGACGTACCAATGGATCGGGATATTTTTGGGCCCATAAACGACAATGAGTCAAGCCACAGTGACAGTGATGACGATACATCTGTCACTTCGGAGGATCCTTTGGAGTTCGATCCTTGGAAATACATTGTAGAACAAGCGTATCAAGAGAACCAGTCGGAGTATGAATCTTCGGTTAATGAGCTTATGGAGAAAGATGCCGACATCAGTGAATCTGAAGCCAAAGAAAACGTTTTTAGAAGTATGAAAAGCACCTACAGGAGAGCAATGATGAACAGCCTTGCGAAAGAATTGATTTGGTTTGATGCCATGAAAAACGATCCTATCTACAAATCTATAAAAAAAACAATTAGTCACCTGATTGATACAGATGGGTACGACAAGGACGAAGCTTTTAAATACGGAATACTCAAGCGACAGTTTCTTTTTGACAAGGTCCTAGAAACATACCAAATTCCAAAGCTGGAAAGAGGGGATGCCATGGAACAAGATGATGAATCTGAATGAGTGTTTAAAACGTGATGCAGATAGTTACGGACGCTATAGGGCGACCGCGAGTATTTCAGGATAAAAAACGTTTAAATGCGTTGAGTGCAAGGGTTCATCGTCCCTTGTTTGTAAACATTATCACGAGACTGACAGACGTCATCGTTGAAAACATGAGATGTCGATGTATCTAAAGATGTATACATGTATATATAAGTATTCGTGGATTGCTACTTAATAAATCTTTAGAGAAATCTTACGTGACAATAATGACAATTCATCTTACTTTAGTAGCTTGTAATCTTATCCGTTAAAATGTGAAGATACAGATGTAACTGCTACAATTATGATACGAATAAAATCGATGAAACCATCTTTTTGTTGAGTCTATTCTATATCTCAATTAATCACATTCTATTTACCTACACGAACGTAACTTAATTACTTACCCAACAATCATTAAGTACATGCCCGTACATCTCTCACACTCATCATGCCTCCTCATTCCCTCCTCATTCACTCCTCATGCCTCCTCTTTCCCTCCTCATACCTCCTCATTCATTCCTCATGCCTCCTCTTTCACTCCTCATTCCCTCCTCATGCCTCCTCTTTCCCTCCTCATACCCTCCTCATGCCTCCTCTTTCATTCCTCATGCCTCCTCTTTCACTCCTCATACCTCCTCTTTCCCTCCTCATTTACTCCTTATGACTCCTCATTCACTCGTCATGCCTCCTCTTTCCCTCGTCATGCCTCCTCTTTCCCTCCTCATGCCTCCTCTTTCCCTTCTCATGCCCTTCTCATGCCTCCTCTTTCACTCCTCATGCCTCCTCTTTCACTACTCATACCTCCTCATTCACTCCTCATACCTCCTCACTCACTCCTCATACCTCCTCTTTCACTTCTCATGCCTCCTCATAACTCCTCTTTCACTCCTCATGCCTCCTCATTCACTCCTCATACCTACTCTTTCACTCCTCATGCCTCCTTGTGCTTAATATAATTGACTATAGACCCATTGGAGACCATTGCCAGAAACAGTCACATGCAATGGTCTCCATGGGTCTATAGTCAATTATATTAAGCACAAGGAGGCATGAGGAGTGAAAGAGTAGGTATGAGGAGTGAATGAGGAGGCATGAGGAGTGAATGAGGAGGTATGAGGAGGCATGAGAAGTGAAAGAGGAGGTATGAGGAGTGAGTGAGGAGGTATGAGGAGTGAATGAGGAGGTATGAGTAGTGAAAGAGGAGGCATGAGGAGTGAAAGAGGAGGCATGAGAAGGGCATGAGGAGGGAAAGAGGAGGCATGAGGAGGGAAAGAGGAGGCATGACGAGGGAAAGAGGAGGCATGACGAGTGAATGAGGAGTCATAAGGAGTAAATGAGGAGGGAAAGAGGAGGTATGAGGAGTGAAAGAGGAGGCATGAGGAATGAAAGAGGAGGCATGAGAAGGGCATGAGGAGGGTATGAGGAGGGAAAGAGGAGGCATGAGGAGGGAATGAGGAGTGAAAGAGGAGGCATGAGGAGTGAATGAGGAGGTATGAGGAGGGAAAGAGGAGGCATGAGGAGTGAATGAGGAGGGAATGAGGAGGCATGATGAGTGTGAGAGATGTACGGGCATGTACTTAATGATTGTTGGGTAAGTAATTAAGTTACGTTCGTGTAGGTAAATAGAATGTGATTAATTGAGATATAGAATAGACTCAACAAAAAGATGGTTTCATCGATTTTATTCGTATCATAATTGTAGCAGTTACATCTGTATCTTCACATTTTAACGGATAAGATTACAAGCTACTAAAGTAAGATGAATTGTCATTATTGTCACGTAAGATTTCTCTAAAGATTTATTAAGTAGCAATCCACGAATACTTATATATACATGTATACATCTTTAGATACATCGACATCTCATGTTTTCAACGATGACGTCTGTCAGTCTCGTGATAATGTTTACAAACAAGGGACGATGAACCCTTGCACTCAACGCATTTAAACGTTTTTTATCCTGAAATACTCGCGGTCGCCCTATAGCGTCCGTAACTATCTGCATCACGTTTTAAACACTCATTCAGATTCATCATCTTGTTCCATGGCATCCCCTCTTTCCAGCTTTGGAATTTGGTATGTTTCTAGGACCTTGTCAAAAAGAAACTGTCGCTTGAGTATTCCGTATTTAAAAGCTTCGTCCTTGTCGTACCCATCTGTATCAATCAGGTGACTAATTGTTTTTTTTATAGATTTGTAGATAGGATCGTTTTTCATGGCATCAAACCAAATCAATTCTTTCGCAAGGCTGTTCATCATTGCTCTCCTGTAGGTGCTTTTCATACTTCTAAAAACGTTTTCTTTGGCTTCAGATTCACTGATGTCGGCATCTTTCTCCATAAGCTCATTAACCGAAGATTCATACTCCGACTGGTTCTCTTGATACGCTTGTTCTACAATGTATTTCCAAGGATCGAACTCCAAAGGATCCTCCGAAGTGACAGATGTATCGTCATCACTGTCACTGTGGCTTGACTCATTGTCGTTTATGGGCCCAAAAATATCCCGATCCATTGGTACGTCTTCATCCGAATCCATATCTGAATGCGCTAAATGTTTATGTCGCAACATATTATCCTTTCTCCCAAAAGTTTTCAAACAAATGTCGCACCGATACATCCTCTTCGACGTTTTAAACAAGAATGAGGAGAAGTGAATGAATCATTCAACTTAATACTCGTCCTATAATTACGATGTTGCGAAGTTCACCTGCGTTCTCTTTTCTATTTCCTCCGACAGAGGGCAGTTCCTGTCTTGATGTCGTACTCTTCCCGTCTTTATCACTTATTTTTGAATTCCTGACTTTTTCATTGGTGGGTTGCATTTCTTTCTGACCTATAATTGATACATCTTTAGGTTTAGCTTGACGTTCGAGCATACTTTTAGCTATAGCGGTTGTCTGCTCTGCCGGTAAAACCATTTTAACATAAAATTCAGACTGAGGTCTCTGTTCGTTTTTATTCCTGCGTCTTTTCATCTTCTTCTTACGTATCCTCGTAATGTCTTTGTAATCCAATAAGTCCATGTTTCTAACGCACGTCTTGACTCTTCGACACCCAAGCAGTCAATTATCGATATATTATACCACCTATCTCTTTTGGTTTAAGTCACTATTATATTTTAATTATTTAGCATATAGGTCGAAACTGATCAAATAGTGTAAGGTGTGAATCATGCCAATGCGAGCAAACGCCACATATCCTCTCTCCTATCTTCGGATTGATTTAAGCATGCCCAGTGCCTTTTGTAAGTAAAACCGCCGCCTCTTATCCAGTCCTTGACCGAGTCATACACCCTAACATTTTCGCAAACATACTGGTGCCAATCTCTAGCATTAATTGCATCTAGATTGATGTTGCAGTCACCTACTAAAACCGCTTTTTCAACCAGATCTTTGAAATTTTGGAATGTTTGCGTTCGAGATAACCATTCTTTAATATTTTCTTCCCCTTTCAGTGTAACGTTACAATCCTCGGGCATAATGTAATTCAAAACTACGGTGTAAAGTTCATAGTCCAAAATGTTTTTTAACGATATCCAGGGTTTCTTAACTAAATCGCGGAACATTTGTTTACATAGTTCAGGCGGTAATACGGTTGTATTTTTTAGAGACATTAACAAAATTTATTTAAGTCACCCGATTAGATTACGTATTCTGCATTCGGTTCTATTCACTAAATGAAATGAAAGGCTGAATTTTAGGTGATTTTATTAATAATTCAACGCTTTGAAGCTTGTTGACACATTTTCGCTATTTTTTCTTTGATCAATCACGCTTCCTGCACACGAGGTAAATGAACTTGGAGCTCTTTCACTGGACACACTTAAAATAAAATGAAATCCGATTTTAAGTGAATATAATCACGGTTAAAATTATTGTTTTCACAAGATTGTAAAATATTTGAGGTGAACTAATTAACAAATCACATATATGTACAAAATTATAAACATGTTATACAAGTTCTATTTAATTGGTTTAAAATGGTGAATATAGTATCATCAAACTCTTTAAAGGTTGTTTTCGTTATCTATTTTTGATCTAACACGCTTCACGCACACGAGGTAACTGACACCGGAGTATCAATGACCTCGATGTTCTTTTCAATGGGTACACGTATGGTTATAATAACACGACATTCGATATGGTTATGATAATCGTATAGGTGCGTTATGACATTCATAAAATTATATAAATAATAGAGGTTGAATTGTTTCGAATCTGAATGAGTCACCTTCGGAATAAAGGTGATGGAATGTAACCTAAAACCATTGGCCGTGTCATAATAGATGACTCAATAATTAAACTAGGGTGCGACCGATGGGTTTCCGTAATACGACGCCACCCCAATTGCTCGTGCTCGGTCATATGATACCCTCCCCATTGTTCGTGCGCGGTCACGCGTCTAGCTCCAGGGCTGCAGGCAGATGACTCATAGGGAAACATAGGGAAACTAGGGTGGTGCTGATGACATCATAGCACGGACATATGATACCCTCCCCATTGTTCGTGCTCGGTCATATGATACCCTCCCCATTGTTCGTGCGCAGTCACGCGTGTAGCTGCAGGGCTGCAGGCACTCTGGCGAACTCCTCTTACTATACTACTGGTATCACTATATATAGAGTTCTTCCTGTTCGATGTTACTGCTATAACTTTAACTAATCATGTTTTTAATTAAGTTATTGTTATGTGGAAAATAAAACGCTGTTGATAAATTATACAATGGGAGAAACAAATAAATTAAATCGATTTGTGATAATTTTTACAAGACAGTCATTTAGAATGTTATAGTTTATTATTACCGAAATAATTTTGAAACAATATGTTCCAAAATTTACGATTTTCTCAACACTAATAAATCGTTAATATTATTTAATTACTAAATACGACTAAAATACGATTTCACTTTTTTACAATCACGGTAGTTTTGTTAGTGCTGTGTGGCGATCGTAAAACGTCTACCCATACAAGCAATCAATACTGTCATCTTTTCATTCCTCCGACATTTCTTTTTACACTTTTCACATCCCTCCCCAACCATTCAAATTTGCTCATATATAACCATGCTCTCATCTACTCTCTACTTTTTGCCGTTTTGGGAGCTGTGTCTGCTAGAGGTGGCCATTCCTGAGTTAATTAATCTTTCTCTGTATTAAGCTTATACTATTTACATTAAATATCAATAGAAAATTTATTCAGCTTGTTGAGTATTAAACCAGAAAGTAATCCGGATCTACAAGCTAGTCGGTCGCTTAACCGTGGCACAACATTGGTTGGGAGGTTTTAAGGAAGACAACACTGATTATATATCTACCAGTTCGTATGTGTCTTGAATTCTCCTTTCAACAGTTTCATTTTTCAGGAGTCTTGTGTATTACAACTGCGCAAGAGTCTTAAATTTGTGGCGAATTTATGACGAATTGCACTATTTTTCTAAGACTGTTGTCGCATGTCCTTACTAAAGTAAACGTGCTCTATAATGACTTTGTAAAATGTCGAAAATAACGGTACACTTTCCGTACTTTGTCACCTACTGGGACTATTTTATCGAACTGGTTTATGGTAAATATTTAAAAAAAAACATACACAATTAATAGATAGAAAAGGCGAACATCAATCCGTTTTTAAATCTTAAATTGCGCCTTAAAGTGAAAATATTTGGTTTGGATATACGTCACATATTTTAAAAGATCAGTTTTGAAACAAAAATCTGAACTATAATCCCGAAAACTACAATAATAACGCCCGACAAGTAAAAAACTAAAGCAACATCTTTAAGAGTAATCACAAGCTACAATCTCCAACGAAATATTCAAGAACAGCCTAAGATAAACTGATTAACGCTTGGAAACTGTAATTTCGAGATACATACCTTGGCTAAAAGGCTGGCGAAACTGAAATAATAAGCATGAATAACATATCAGTAATTTCGTTATTACCCTTTACTTACCAGTAATTTAGAAGCTAAAGATTTTGGTATTAGAAATATTTCGAACTGCATAAAACTAGTGTTATGTGCATAGGACACAGAAGCCCCCAGTCTCAGTTGTCATTATTAAAATAAAACACACACAAAATAGGTGCACAACTACAAATGATGGTCAACACTTGCCTGTAAAGTTTCCGGCATGATTGTGACTCCATATACTTTTAGACTTACATGCGACACAAGATAACATGCTGAATGCATTATATTGAAATAAATAAGGGGCCATAAATCTGGTCTTAACTGGCGTTGCCCAAAACGAAACCCCAGGTGCATAAACTACACATAAGGGGCCATAACTCTTGTCTTAATAGGCGTTGCAAAACCCCAGGTGCACAACTTCACATGATGGTCAAGATCCCCGTAAAGTTTCATGGCTGTGACTCCATATACTTTTAGACTGACATGCGAAATAAGATAACATGTTGAACGCATTATAATGAAATGCACAAGAGGTCATAACTCGTGTCTTAACAGGCGTGGCGCAAAACAAAACCCCAGGTGCACAACTACTCAAGATTGTCAACACTCGTGTAAAGTTTCATGACTGTTGCTTTTTTGAGTTATGCGCGACACAAGTTTCGGACGGACAGACGGACGGAAGTAAGGACGGGCTAGGGAAAACCTATATGCCCCTTCCTCTTTCAGATTAGGGACAGAAAAAAAAGTTAAATTAAAATATAGAAGTATGTGACACAATACAAATTCTATGATCATTCAGAATGAACACTGACGAAATGTTCGTTATTTTGTCCGTTTAAAAATTTGTTTTGCATTACCGCAATAAAACAGACTTGTACGTTAATATACATTATGAAATCTTTTGATTTATGCAGGCTGCGTTTAAATCAACAGTTGTGAACATCTTAATATCTAATTTTAAGGTATGATATTTGGAAATGATGGATTAAGAAGACGGCACATTTACTTGGGCTGGACATTCAAATCGAAATTACTTTAAAAGAACTGAATTAACTTACGGCTTTAAGGCACATGATATAAATTATCATTTGTGTTTTCACTCTTACTACAAAAATACGACCAAAAATCAAAACAAATGAAATAAATTATTTCAATTAACGCAGCATGCAAAATTGAAAAAATATACCATTTGTCGCTCATGCCTCGACGCAGCTAGAGATTGGTTGTGCAAATCAATGAAAGGTAATTCGTCTGCTTGGCTGTGTCCTAAGAGATAGCCTGTCGAGTGTCTTCCATAACTCTCAACTATACTATTCCTTCTATGTTCAGTGCTGTTTTGGCAATGTGCTGCCTGACCCTCTAAATGCGTGCCGTTATACTCTCGAGAACATTGATAGCATCTAATCCGACCATCAAGGTCACAATAAAACCCTTTGAATGCAAGCCTCATTGTTTTGCCTGGTTCGAATTCCTGATCAAATAGATCGAAGGTAGCAAGTCTGAAAGCTTCAGATTTTAAATGTATACGTCTCAGATTTTCATTATTAAGAATTGATCGTATCAGGCCACTTCTTCTCAACCTTGACAATTCAATTTCAAAGTCCATGAGGTCTATTACAGCAAACGAGAGTGCATCTTCTCGTATACGTTGAAAGTGTGTGTGATTTAAAAGAGTGTCTTTTAATGTTTTCCATGCTACTGATTTCGAACAAGAACGTTCAATGGATATTTCTCCTTCAGGGAACAGATGTCTCAGAACATTATCTGTGTTTTGTGACATATTAAATGCGCACACTGCCTGATCTCGGAATGCAGCCTTTGCTGTTATCGCCTGTAGAATATCAGAGTTTTGTAGCGCTACAGTAAGCCACCAAAATATTTTGAAACCTGTTAAAATGTTCTCTTTGTAAAATATGGTTATTATTTGTTTTTTTTTTGATTTTTTAACCTTATTTTTCGTGCGTTGTCTTCTGATATCAACAAAGGTTTCGTCGTATTCTTTACCTCTTGACATTATTTTTGAATTTCCGCTCTTAGTTTCTGATTGTAAATCCATGCAACAAGTTGTATAAAACAATGAACAACGGAATACTGCTCTCAAAATAAACTCTTACATGCCACGTAAAGCTAAACAAATGCAGACTTCCAGACTTAGTTTTTTACCATTCAAGTCAATGATTTTTATAGTGGAATGTGCTCTGTTTCTTTTGGAAAACGCCATTATAAATTGTCTTCTGTAATGATCTTTCTGAAAGTACATGTAAACCTCATTTTGACTTTGCATAGAGCTAGAATTTATCAATTACAACACATGTTCGTATTTTTCAATAACATTTATATTCTCTCACCCAAAGTTTTGTAAGTCCTCTCTTGACATAGAGTAGAAACGAAACTAACATGGAAATGAGGTATTTATAAAATTGGATACTTTGATTAATTGATGATTTACAATGTCAGTTGTTTATGTATTACTTTTGACAAAGATGCAGTGTTTTTATGTGTATTTAATTAATGTTGATATGTTTTTCCCTAAAGTATATTTATTAAAAGACAATTTAATTGAAGTAATCATGTTTGACTAATGTGTTATAATTTTTGTTTTTGGTATGTTGTGTATGTGCATATATTTATGTATGTTAGAAATAGAAATAAAAGTTTGAAAAAATAAGATACTTTTAAGGTGATTTATTACATGAGGTGTGCTATTAAAAGAAAACAAACAATTTAGAGCTATATTTCGATTGATTCCTTAATTGAATAAAATGCATTTTAGCAAAAGTTTTGATAACTCTAGCCAAACCGTTTCAAAGTGATTAATTACAAGAAAAAAAAAGCTACAACTTTCAACTTTCAACTTTTATTTACATATAAAGGTTCGAGTCCCACATAATGCGGGAAACATCGACATAATACAATTTACAAATATGCAAACATAACATAAACAAAGATACCACGATACAATTTACAAACATAAATCACGTGACATTTGGAAAACGGCAATTGTTTAGTTTTTTTTAAAAATAAATGTTAGGTATGATGGAAGGTATGATGTAATAATACAGATTATATCAATGGGTAACAAAACAGTTACATAAAATCTTTTACATTCTTACAAAAGAGGGAGTAATAGGTTAACAGCAAATGCATTTATAATAGTTCGGAAAAGAACTAGAAAAGTAAGGCATTATAAGCTTATGTTAAAATAAAATTATTTTTGAAATATTTCATTATTTTACTACAAAATATACTAAGATTCTTAAGAACTACATAGTTTTCTGATTTAATTAGTTCGATAAACTTTAACATACTTGGTCTTCTAAAAATATGTATATTGATATATTTTTTTCTATCGTCATTGAAAATAGGACAAATAAGCATATAGTGATACTCGTCACCTATGTCATTACAGATTGGACATTTACGTTCGTTTGAAGGAATGTTTCTCCATCTCCCTGTTTCTATAGGTAGATGGTGATTTCTAGTAAGAAAAGACATCAGCGATTGGGAAAGATTATTTGGAAGTTTATCAATATAATGACTTCTAACAAAATTACTTTTAACGTATTTATATAGATTGCTACTAGAGTAATTATTTATTTCTGAATGCCATTTTTGAATAAATATGTCTCTGAGTTTTTGAAAGGAGGCATAATTAGCCACTTACTGTTTATAAAACTTTGTCTTTCCCATATACCCGTAAAGCCTAAATTACATAAATATTGTTTAATATTATCCAACCATAATGATTTAATTCTGTTTTGTGAATAGAGTGTATATAAAAACGAGTACAATTTTCCTGATAATTTTGTAGTTTCATCATTTTCGATATTTTCTATTAGCCTCGACCAGAAAGATATCATTCTGTTTTTGACATGTATTTCTATTGGCGTGACTCCGAGCTCGCCATAAATCATATTTGTTGGTGTCGATTTTTTTAACTTAAAAATATACTTGAAAAACTTTAATTGTACCTTTTCTAGAATTTCCAGATTTCCAAATCCCCAAATTTCGCTTCCATATAATAGTATTGGTTTGACAGTTTTATCAAAAAGTTCTATTTGTAAATCATAAGGTAACGACAATTTATTGATTTTTTTAAGTAAAGCGAACATTGCTTTATTACCTTGTTCTGCAATATGTTGTTTCGTTTTGTAGAAACTACCACTTTTTGAGAGATAGAGGCCAAGATATTTATAATCATCAACAATTTCTAACTCAGTGTTTCCTATTTTAAAGATTGTTTCGTTTCTAAGACGGCCCTTACTAAATATCATAATTTTGGTCTTATCTGTATTTATTTTTAATTTCCACTGTTCGCAATATTCTTTAAAATTGTCTAGAGCATTTTGAAGGTCTGTATCATTGTCACTGAAAATAACGGTATCGTCTGCATATAACAAAATGAATAATTTAATGAATGAGTGTGAGCCATTAATTAAAACATCTCTTGAAACACCGTTGACATTATTTTGACTCAGAAATGTTTCGAGATCATTAAGAAATATTGAAAATAGGAAAGGCGAAAGATTTTCTCCCTGTCTTACTCCGACAAGGCAATCAAAATATGGAGTAGATCCGTCTGAAGTGGTTACTCTTGACTTAATGTTACTATATAAACTATGAATTACATTAAAACATTTGCCTGTTATATTTTCGGCCTTAAGCTTTTTCCACAGACCGGTTCTCCAAACAGAATCGAATGCCTGTTTAAAGTCAACAAAACAACAATATAACTTTTTCTTATTAGATTGTACGATGTCAATAAGACTTTTCAAGATAAAAATATTGTCAGTCGTTGAAAATTTTTTTCGGAAACCAGCTTGCGTTTCGTGTATAAGATTCGTACTATCAGCGTATTTATTCAGTCTATTGTTTAAAATACTTGTAAATAGTTTACCGAAACAACTAAGAAGAGATATAGGACGATAGTTTTCAGGTTCCTTCGGATTACCTTTGTTTTTGTATATTGGTTTAATTGACCCAGCTGTCCAACTTAAAGGGATGATACCTTTATCAAATACAGCGTTAAAAAGTTTTAAATAGATCGGCATCATAACGTTTAATGAAGATTTTATGTGCTCGTTTACAATATTATCAGTTCCAGGTGATTTATTATTTTTAAGACATTTAACAGCTGCTAAAATTTCAGATTCCGTAATCGGACAATTTATTTCTTCGTTTATTTCATCGCTGTTAGTTATACGGTCGTTTTCTATATTTGTGTTTCCATTTTCGTCGTGACTACTTTCATTAAGACTTTTGAAAAACGTATAGAAATCTTCCATTGAGGCACATGGTTTAGTTTGTTTAGGTAATAAATTAATCATATTCCAGTATTGTTTTGGGTCAGTGGTCTTCAATTTCTTAAGGTTTTCTATGCGCGATAATTTAAAATTAAGATTTGCTTTATTTAGAGCGTTCTTGTATTGCTTACTTATATTTTTAAGTTGGGTTTTGAAAAAATGTGTTTTATATTTGTTGTACATTTTCCTTGTTCTATGATATTTGTCTCTCAAATTATGACAGTTTTGGTCAAACCATTGTTTATTTATTGTTAACGGATTATTTTTTACTTTTACTTTTTTGGTTCCAAATGTTTCTAATGCACATTTATTAAAAATATTGCCAATATCGGTCGTAATAGTATCAATATGGTTTTGTGTAATTTCATCGTCATGTATCAGTTGATCTAGTTTCGTTTCAATTTCATACAATTTAAGAAGATCTATATTTTCTATAAATAAATCAGCCTTCGTTGGGTCCCAGAGTCTTGTCTTGGGTTCCACTTGATCATTGATAGGTTTATCTATAGGTAAAAACTGTTTAGTTTTCAATGTTATAAATAATGGACAATGTACATCAGAATAAAGGCTACAATAATCTTCAACATGAAAGTCAACAATATTTTGGAAAACATATGAAGTTGCTAAAAAATAATCAACAGTACTAGAGTTTTTACATGTTAGTCTGGGATTATCTCTGTCGCTCCCAACTCTACCATTTAAAATATAAATATCATTATTTTTACAAAGATCAATTAGTTGGGTACCATAGTAATTAATCGTTTGGTCAACCCATTTTCTATTTATTGGAAAATTATATAGTTCAAAATTTGTAATTATATTTGTTTCTTCGTTTTCAATTACTTGCAAGTCAAACATATCTGAAATCAAAGTATCTACACGTTCGTAATCAGTCAAGTTTCCACTTCTGGAGTTAAAGTCCCCGAAAAGCAGAATATGATTACTATCATTACAATATCTGAAAATTTCTTGCTGAATTTCATAAAAAGGATCTGGGTGAGAGAATTTTGAGCCTATGGGTGGAATGTAGACAATACCACATTTTATGTCTTCGCTATTTTGTGCATTCGGCATTCCATAGATAGAATTTGTAATTGTAAAAAATTTAATAATATTACTTTTAGAATCTGTATCAATTTTAACATAAGGTACTAAGCTACATTTAACTAACAAAATCATTCCACCCGAGCGATAGCGAGCAAGTTTTACCCTGTTAAACATAAACACTTCAAATCCACTACAAGAAGTGAAGAAGTCAGAAAAACAAATTTATCAATATGAAATAGGCCCAAGGGTTTCTGAAACTAAAACCTCTTCAGCTCTTTCATGACAAACGATATCTCATAAGGTTTTCCAACTTTACAAACTAAATGAAACGCTTCTGCAAGTTCAGTGAATGCATGCTATGAAATGACATTAAAATATGAATCATGTGGGCAAACCTAGACTAGAGCATTTGCGAAATGAATAATAACTGAATAAACACACTTTTTCCACACTAAATTAATCTTCTTCCCACATTCTGGTTTTGAAATCTGGTTCTTGTTATAAGAGAGTTTATAAGAGAATCAATTTCAAATTAGACAATGCAAACAATTAACGATTAAGAGAATAATTGGGGTTACCGGCTTGGAACGGTCAGTGTCAAAATATCCTGCTTACTCCGTGATCCGTGACTCTTATTTACAAAAAGAGCGCATGCGCAGTGAAACATGTCTTCGTCTTATTTAGTTTATCCTAAAACTGTAGGTAAATGTCATAACTATACATTACTTACTGAAATAGATCAGAAAAAGTATGATACAATAAAATATTCTAACCTTTGACGTACAACGGTAATGTACTAGGTCGTCTGGAAGCTTGCTCATCGATCCGTAACATTTCATTGCCTGGCTGATGACGTCATCAAATTTGCATTTGTTAACTTGATACACTGCTTACAGAAAGTTTGAGTCACAACTGTTAGACTCCATGCAAGTGTCATGATTTTGATTGATCTTTTATTGAAAAAGCAAAGAAAAAAAATAACATGGTATCAGGGTCATACCTCCTGTACTGTTTTACTATTTTTGATGGGTTGGAACTACAAAAACTTGACCTTTATTCTAATATAAAAATTGTAAGAGGAGTAATTTCAGATTCCAATGTTTTAACCTTAAGTAATTAAAATGGTTAAATCTTAACAATTCACAAATCCATCTCTAGGCAGTCGAAAAATTTATTCATTACAGGTAGTCTTCCATTTCATAATTCATAACAAAAACAAAAATGGATGGCTATGGTGGCTGATTTATGCCATTTCGTTTTTTCGTTATTTCGCCGCGAAATAACGCCAAGCGAAAAGACGAAATAACGAAAAAACACCACGCGAAAATACGAAATAACGAAAAAACGCCACGCGAAAAGACGAAATAACGAAAGAACGCCACGCAAAATAACGAAAAAACGCTATTTTTGCGCGAAATAACGAAAAGTCGCCGTGCGAAAAAACGCCAATTTAACTGCACACAATAGCGTTCTTTCTAGTTTCGCCTGTCGTTTTTTCGTTATTTCGCTTGGCGTCTTTTCGTTATTTCGCTCGGCGTCTTTTCGCTCGGCGTTATTTCGTTTGGCGTTTTTTCGTGGTTTCGTGTGGCGTTTTTTCGTTATTTCGTATTTTCTCGTGGCGTTATTTCGTTATTTCGTCTTTTCGCGTGGCGTCTTTTCGTTATTTCGCTTGGCGTTTTTTCGTTATTTCGTATTTTCGCGTGGCGTTTTTTCGTTATTTCGTCTTTTCGCGTGGCGTCTTTTCGTTATTTCGCTTGGCGTCTTTTCGCTTGGCGTTTTTTCATTATTTCGCGTGGCGTTATTTCGCTTGGCGTTTTTTCGTCTTTTCGCCTTCCGGTTGACATGCGCAAAGTGTAAAGCTGGGCATATGGGTAACAACAACTATTCACGGACGGAAGGAGGGAAGGACAGACAGACGGACAAACGATGACCATTCCTATACCCCCATCCCGCTACGCCTGTACGCGGCGGGGGATAGAAATGGAAGGGCAGAGGCGGTACCAATGATTTTTCCCAACCACCACCACCAAAAAGTTTTGATTGGTGCGAGTTTTGAGAAATAAAAGTCAAAAAAAGAAATACAGGTGGGGTGTGATGGATAGGTGCCTGAATTCCCACTCAATCCCAACAACAAAAACATTTGTTGGTTTGAGTTGATTAACAAATAAAATAAACTAGAGCTCCGCGAGTCAGATGTGTCGCCTAACAATATTTTTGTTAGTTTATTGATCTACAGTTATTAGCAATGTATTTGCACAAAATTCACATATAAAATAACCTTTTAATTGTCTGGTTGCAAGAAACATGCACAACAAGTTAAGTCCTTGGCAAGAAAGGCACTAAAATCAATCAAGGGAATAATTTAAAAGAATGACAAGAAATGCTCTATAAAGTCAATCAAAGGGGAATAATTTAACGACATTAATGGGACAAAATATGAGCAATATTGTCGCAAAGCATACCTAACACTGCTTTTATAAAACATGCATACCAAGTTTGGAGTCATTTGAACATATTGTGACATTGTAACGCTCCTAACAAGAAATGCTCTATAAAAATCAAAGAAAATTAATTCAAAAACGGAACAAGGTAGAGTTACGGTTCTTGTGCAATGCACTTCGAGTCATTGCAAGAAACATGCATACCAAGTTTGGAGTCATTTGAACCTATGGTGACAGTAACGCTCCGCACAAGAAATGCTCTGTAAAATAAATCAAAGGGCAATAATTAAAAACGAAAGAAGGTAAAGTTACGGTTCTTGTGCATTGCACTTTGAGACATTGCCAGAAACATGCATTCCGAGCGAAGAGACGCCAAGCGAAATAACGAAAAGACGCCAAGCGAAATAACGCAACGCGAAATAACGAAAAAACACCGAGCGAAAAGACGCCAAGCGAAATAACGAAAAGACGCCACGCGAAAAGACGAAATAATGAAAAAAAGCGACGCGAAAATACGAAATAACGAAAAAACGCCACGCGAAAAAACGAAAAGACGCCACGCGAAAATACGAAATAACGATTAACGCCAAGCGAAATAACGAAAAGACGCAACGCGAAAAGACGAAATAACGAAAAAACCACGCGAAAATACGAAATAACGAAAAAACGCCACGCGAAAATACGAAATTACGAAAAAATGCCAAGCGAAATATCGAAAAGACGCCACGCGAAAAGACGAAATAATGAAAACACGCCACGCGAAAATACGAAATAACGAAAAAACGCCAAGTGAAATAACGAAAAGACGCCACGCGAAAAGACGAAATAACGAAAAAACGCCACGCGAAAATACGAAATAACGAAAAAACGCCGAGCGAAATAACGAAAAGACGCCACGCGAAAAGACGAAATAACGAAAAAACGCCACGCGAAAATACAAAATAACGAAAAAACGCCACGCGAAACAACGAAAAAACGCCAAGCGAAATAACGAAATAACGCCGAGCGAAAAGACGCCAAGCGAAATAACGAAAAGAAGCCAAGCGAAATAACGAAAAAAACCCAGGCGAAGCTAGAAAGAACGCTTTTTTGTACAGTTAAATTGGCGTTTTATTTCACGGCGACTTTTCGTTTATCCGCGCAAAAATAGCGTTTTTTCGTTATTTCGCGTGGCGTTCTTTCGTTATTTCGTCTTTTCGCGTGGCGTTTCGTTATTTCGTCTTTTCGCGTGGCGTTTTTTCGTTATTTCGTCTTTTCGCTTAGCGTTATTTCGCGGCGAAATAACGAAAAAACGAAATGGCATAAATCAGCCACAATAGATGGCAGTTTAAATGGTCTTTACTCAAGTTTAAAACTTGGAAAATAACTTTTGTTTGGCAGTATACTTAGTCCATTACCATGCATCCGATCGATATAGACAATGTTGGAACACAGCTTTCAGTGACGTGTCAAAATGGGAGAGGAAATGATGAAATTTGGAGGAAAATGGTGGATTTTGGGATATATTTTTAATAATAAGATAAAATCAATTCAATTAAATGTTTTTTTATCTACTTTTACGCTTTTTGTAGCCTTTTCATTCCACATACTGCTGAAAAATATTGTTTCAAATAAATATCTACAGTATCTGATTAAAGTTTTGGCCGGACCAGCGTGTAATTCGTCTATGAAATTACGTCACGGATCGATGGGTGATCACGGATCGATGAGTAAGGAGGATATTTTGCTACTGGGGGTTTAAACCATGTTTTATGGTGACCAACAAAAGAGTGCATGAGCAACATGTTGGTATTCTTCAGACGACCTTAACCAGATGTCAGATTGCAACCATGATCCTTGGGTTGTGTGGTGCACAACTTTGAAAGATATTTTTCTTGGAATATTGAGTGGCCAAATAATTAAAAAACAAATCATTACAAAAACTACTAGTATTCTGAATGAAATGCTGCGTACATTGTAAATAGCGCACAGCCCAAAAGATATGCACAACTGACAAACAAATCATTTCAGTATAAAATGAACACGAATGATGTATTCTATTTATCACATACCCTGAAAAAACAAGCAAAATCCGTGAATCGTCCCTTTCTATCGCCTAGTAGCGCGAAATTAAAACGTGTGTAATTCGGTCGTATCGGGTGATGCATAAGCTAGTCCCCAAAGAATTTATCCTACCGTTTTCCCAGTTGCCAAAATAAGTAAAAATAAATAAATACAATTAACTTCGCTTGAGTCTAGATAAAAAAATCTACCAGTTATAGGCCTCTGAAGCTGTGTTTTATTAAAATTTAATAAATCGATTTACTGTATGACGTCATCTGTGTAAACTTTCATAGTGGCATATGACAACCTTGAAATTTGTTGGATATAAACTGAAAATTTGGATTGAAAATGTGTTTCTAGTGTATTTATTTTGTTTTGGGGATGTTGTAAGATCACACCGACGATGTTCTGAAAACGATGTCAGCGTCTGGGTCATTTTGTTTTCGATTTAAACGAAATGAAAATGGCTTTGTTGTTGCTGTTGTTGAATTTCATCATAGACTTTCGGCCTACTGCTGTCTTACGGAGAAATCAAGATGTCAGAAAGTTATATTTTCCGTGGATATTATCAATAAAAGAAATGCTTTAGTTCCTTAAAGAAGCTGCTTGCTTGCCTGAAGTGGTCAGATGGCAAAAGTAAGTCATTTTCACAAATTTGTTTTGATCGCTGATAACGCGGATGAGTCGGCTACGATAGAAAGGTAGATAGTGCACATGAAAATTCAATTTTTTGAAAACTAGCGGGTTGGGAAAAGATTTAACTACATGACGTGATACATTAATGAATACACTTCACATAGTAAAACGAATTTCGGCCAAACAATGTAAATAAAGCTTTGAAATGGACGTTTGAAGTGACACGATTGGCCTTTTTTTTTGTAAATTTTGGTGATCGATCGTATTTTTTCGAAGTTAACGTTGTATCACGTTCATTTTACAACTCGACGCACTCTATTTCTTGCTTGTCTAAGTATTTTAAGTAAAAGAATTAAAAAATTACTCTTTATTCAATTTCTTACCCGCTTTTTAACCAGCTCCTTCGTGATGGCTATGTGTATAGTCAGCGCTATCGGAAGTAGGGTCGGACTTTCGAGTGTACACTGTGATGTAGTTAAATCTTGTCCCAACCCGCTAGTTATCGAAAAACTCAAATTTTCATTTGCACTAGTAGTGTGACAAGATGGTACGGCTACTAGCAAAGTCTACAAAACAAATGGTCCGGCTACTAGCAGTCTTTATGTACGGCTACTAGGGTTGACTAAATAATCTTTTTCATCAATTTTGTTGTTGTTCTGACGTCATATTATAAATTATTATTAAATATCTCTAAAATAGTTTGAATATAGGCTAAAAATGAAATATTTTGATAATTTTCATCGCCTATTATCTCTGTAGCAGTATGCCGCAATCCCCGTTACAAATATACTTTCGACTTCTCTATTTTCGTAAATCATATTTAAAAAATCCGCCCATATACATGTACGTACAAAATAGACTTGCTTCACTATTTTCTTTCAGCAGAACAGTCGCATTTTGAAACATACTGCATAGAAAGTACATATTTGATATTTGGTTTCTGGCGAAAAAACACCGAGCGAAAAGACGCCAAGCGAAATAACGAAAAGACGCCACGCGAAAAGACGAAATAATGAAAAAAAGCGACGCGAAAATACGAAATAACGAAAAAACGCCACGCGAAAAAACGAAAAGACGCCACGCGAAAATACGAAATAACGATTAACGCCAAGCGAAATAACGAAAAGACGCAACGCGAAAAGACGAAATAACGAAAACACCACGCGAAAATACGAAATAACGAAAAAACGCCACGCGAAAATACGAAATTACGAAAAAATGCCAAGCGAAATATCGAAAAGACGCCACGCGAAAAGACGAAATAATGAAAACACGCCACGCGAAAATACGAAATAACGAAAAAACGCCAAGTGAAATAACGAAAAGACGCCACGCGAAAAGACGAAATAACGAAAAAACGCCACGCGAAAATACGAAATAACGAAAAAACGCCGAGCGAAATAACGAAAAGACGCCACGCGAAAAGACGAAATAACGAAAAAACGCCACGCGAAAATACAAAATAACGAAAAAACGCCACGCGAAACAACGAAAAAACGCCAAGCGAAATAACGAAATAACGCCGAGCGAAAAGACGCCAAGCGAAATAACGAAAAGAAGCCAAGCGAAATAACGAAAAAAACCCAGGCGAAGCTAGAAAGAACGCTTTTTTGTACAGTTAAATTGGCGTTTTATTTCACGGCGACTTTTCGTTTATCCGCGCAAAAATAGCGTTTTTTCGTTATTTCGCGTGGCGTTCTTTCGTTATTTCGTCTTTTCGCGTGGCGTTTTTTCGTTATTTCGTCTTTTCGCGTGGCGTTTTTTCGTTATTTCGTCTTTTCGCTTAGCGTTATTTCGCGGCGAAATAACGAAAAAACGAAATGGCATAAATCAGCCACCATAGATGGCAGTTTAAATGGTCTTTACTCAAGTTTAAAACTTGGAAAATAACTTTTGTTTGGCAGTATACTTAGTCCATTACCATGCATCCGATCGATATAGACAATGTTGGAACACAGCTTTCAGTGACGTGTCAAAATGGGAGAGGAAATGATGAAATTTGGAGGAAAATGGTGGATTTTGGGATATATTTTTAATAATAAGATAAAATCAATTCAATTAAATGTTTTTTTATCTACTTTTACGCTTTTTGTAGCCTTTTCATTCCACATACTGCTGAAAAATATTGTTTCAAATAAATATCTACAGTATCTGATTAAAGTTTTGGCCGGACCAGCGTGTAATTCGTCTATGAAATTACGTCACGGATCGATGGGTGATCACGGATCGATGAGTAAGGAGGATATTTTGCTACTGGGGGTTTAAACCATGTTTTATGGTGACCAACAAAAGAGTGCATGAGCAACATGTTGGTATTCTTCAGACGACCTTAACCAGATGTCAGATTGCAACCATGATCCTTGGGTTGTGTGGTGCACAACTTTGAAAGATATTTTTCTTGGAATATTGAGTGGCCAAATAATTAAAAAACAAATCATTACAAAAACTACTAGTATTCTGAATGAAATGCTGCGTACATTGTAAATAGCGCACAGCCCAAAAGATATGCACAACTGACAAACAAATCATTTCAGTATAAAATGAACACGAATGATGTATTCTATTTATCACATACCCTGAAAAAACAAGCAAAATCCGTGAATCGTCCCTTTCTATCGCCTAGTAGCGCGAAATTAAAACGTGTGTAATTCGGTCGTATCGGGTGATGCATAAGCTAGTCCCCAAAGAATTTATCCTACCGTTTTCCCAGTTGCCAAAATAAGTAAAAATAAATAAATACAATTAACTTCGCTTGAGTCTAGATAAAAAAATCTACCAGTTATAGGCCTCTGAAGCTGTGTTTTATTAAAATTTAATAAATCGATTTACTGTATGACGTCATCTGTGTAAACTTTCATAGTGGCATATGACAACCTTGAAATTTGTTGGATATAAACTGAAAATTTGGATTGAAAATGTGTTTCTAGTGTATTTATTTTGTTTTGGGGATGTTGTAAGATCACACCGACGATGTTCTGAAAACGATGTCAGCGTCTGGGTCATTTTGTTTTCGATTTAAAAGAAATGAAAATGGCTTTGTTGTTGCTGTTGTTGAATTTCATCATAGACTTTCGGCCTACTGCTGTCTTACGGAGAAATCAAGATGTCAGAAAGTTATATTTTCCGTGGATATTATCAATAAAAGAAATGCTTTAGTTCCTTAAAGAAGCTGCTTGCTTGCCTGAAGTGGTCAGATGGCAAAAGTAAGTCATTTTCACAAATTTGTTTTGATCGCTGATAACGCGGAGTCGGCTACGATAGAAAGGTAGATAGTGCACATGAAAATTCAATTTTTTGAAAACTAGCGGGTTGGGAAAAGATTTAACTACATGACGTGATACATTAATGAATACACTTAACATAGTAAAACGAATTTCGGCCAAACAATGTAAATAAAGCTTTAAAATGGACGTTTGAAGTGACACGATTGGCCTTTTTTTTTGTAAATTTTGGTGATCGATCGTATTTTTTCGAAGTTAACGTTGTATCACGTTCATTTTACAACTCGACGCACTCTATTTCTTGCTTGTCTAAGTATTTTAAGTAAAAGAATTAAAAAATTACTCTTTATTCAATTTCTTACCCGCTTTTTAACCAGCTCCTTCGTGATGGCTATGTGTATAGTCAGCGCTATCGGAAGTAGGGTCGGACTTTCGAGTGTACACTGTGATGTAGTTAAATCTTGTCCCAACCCGCTAGTTATCGAAAAACTCAAATTTTCATTTGCACTAGTAGTGTGACAAGATGGTACGGCTACTAGCAAAGTCTACAAAACAAATGGTCCGGCTACTAGCAGTCTTTATGTACGGCTACTAGGGTTGACTAAATAATCTTTTTCATCAATTTTGTTGTTGTTCTGACGTCATATTATAAATTATTATTAAATATCTCTAAAATAGTTTGAATATAGGCTAAAAATGAAATATTTTGATAATTTTCATCGCCTATTATCTCTGTAGCAGTATGCCGCAATCCCCGTTACAAATATACTTTCGACTTCTCTATTTTCGTAAATCATATTTAAAAAATCCGCCCATATACATGTACGTACAAAATAGACTTGCTTCACTATTTTCTTTCAGCAGAACAGTCGCATTTTGAAACATACTGCATAGAAAGTACATATTTGATATTTGGTTTCTGGCGAAATGATAACAAATCTTGAAAGCGACCACAAAACTCGTGTATAGTTACTCCACATTGAAATGAATTGGTAAAAATTTGTGCCTAATTATTTCTATTTTACGCACTATTTGCAACGATGCAAAATAACTCCTTAATCAACTCGACTTACTCTAGAAGCCCAAATGCATTTCCCCAGGTCCGTATAGCCTATTCCCCCATACACGCACGCACGCACGCACGCACGCACGCACGCACGCACGCACGCACGCAAGAGTTTTGTTGATTGTAAGAAGTGCTTTTGGCTAAAACATATTTTTGTCGAGCCCGCTTGCGGTTAGCTCGACTTAGTCGCCACTTTTGTTGATTGATTGTAAAAAGTGCTTTTGTACATGGTGATTTGGGCTTCTGAGTGGTTTGCAATAAGTGTTTGCTAATGGTTCTCATCCCCGCCCGCCCCTGTCGAAAACCACCCGCCCCCCAAAAAATATTGGTAAAAAAAATCAAAACATATTCTGTTCCGTACAGAACGGGTTTTAGACCATAACGAAATACCTTCATAAGGTATTTCGTTAATAAAAAATAAAAATTAAAAAGTGCCCACCAGCCCCTTTTTTCCCAAAATCCGGACGAGAATCTAATAATTTATTTTCTCTGGCCTTACCAGCCAGACATTTTTTTTGCGTTACGGCATCTTTAAAGGTTTTGCGTCAATAAACGATGTAGTCAATAGAATTTTAAGCAATTTTAATTAAGGCTGTGAGATTGTCAAGCCATTTAATAGTGTACACTTCAGTGCCATTGTTTATTTCCATTGCATCCCATTGTAACTTGTATAATAAAAATCCAATGATTTCTGCGGCGACCCTTATTGCTACGCATCAAAGGTCTCTTGTATACATATAATTTCATTAAATAAACTCGCCATTAATGTTTATTTCTCAGACCACTGAATGATTCGGGGACGACTAGTAGCCGTACCATTTTTATACTGGCGCACATGCGCCAGTATTATCTAACGATGCTGTGAACTCTGCGACGCGCAGTCCTTAACTTCGGGTGTATCATTGCGACCACGAGAGCGTATCAAGTAAGTGGTCACCGCGAGAGCAGGCCGAAATGTTCTGCACAAGTGTGAAGCACAATGCAGCACACCATTCCACGAATTCTGAGCGACTGATAGTAAGTTTCCGTGTTATTTTGGAGCATCCATGCCAAAAATTCCATCGAACAATGTAGAGTAAAATCATGACCAGCTACGGCAGTGAACAAGCAACTGGATATGAATGAGTAGTTTAGTTACGCCTGAAAGATTTCGTAGTTGTGTGGCATAAAAAGTAGTGCATTTTAAGAAAATACAAATATTTCGAGAAGGAATGCGAACTTTGAAAGATAATTCTACAAATAAAAACAAGAAAACAATTTAATGTTGTGATTCGAACAACAATGAAAGGATATTAAAAGAACGATTAAAAACAAATCAGTCACGTGACAAGCGGGAGATAGCGTGGGTTGCCATTTTGGTTAGGTTGGAGTAGTTGTGGATCGAGATTTTGCTCGGCTAACAAGGACCGGGCCGGGTCCCAGTGTTCTCCCCAGACAACCGTTAACAAGCTTTGATCTATTTCCAACAAGTGTTAAATTCACCGACATCCGTTTATTCAAAATCGACATGTCATAATTTTCTGTTTCTTGCATTGTAAACACAGGTCGCTTTTCAATACACACCTCATTCAAGGTTAAGCCATGGGCGATTTGACCAATCACAATCGATTTCTTTACTATCTGCTGGATAACTCCGCCTCTCCACGTGGTGAATTCGCAAGTCTGTCGGTGTCGTTTGATCGTATTTTGGCTCTGTTGACTCTTGATATTCTCAATTAATAGCGGAACCCGGTGTGTTTAACATAATGTTCAATGATTTTAATGAGATGCGATCATGAGTAATTATTTGGTTATTCTTAGTTCTGTGATTAGAAGACAGACACTTCGAAAATTGTACTGTATACATGTATGAAAATAATTGTGCGATAATGGATTTGTTTTAAACAAATCTTTTGGCAAGTTGCATTTAGAACTTAAATTGCAAAAGAAATACATTCTGTGGCATTTTACAGCGCTATCATCGTAACGATCAGTTCATTTTCGTCGGACACATTTTCAAGTATGCATGCGCGAAAGAACGACGACTCGTCAATTCTATCTTATTTCAAGAGAAACCGGCCTTGTGAGGCTGATGCCAACTCCATCGGGCATTCTGAACTTCAAAATTCTAGAAATGAGATCGAGATCATTTCCGGATAGCCCTTCAAGAGCGACTCTTACGACGCCAAGTACCCCTTCACGTCGTGAAATTACTCCGACGCCGGACGCGGTACCCCAACATGCCGAGACACTGAATCAACGCCGGCTACCTCGAACAGCCAGTTCGATCCAGTCAGGTGTCGATCCTAAGTGGAAGAAAGTATACTTCTGGTTGCAAGAAGTTGGCAATGTTTTTTTTATATATATTTACTTAGCCTTGTGACTTGCATTAAATAAATAAAATAACTCAATTTCATGCTACTATATATAACAAGAAAAGTATAACACAGATGTGTTATATGTGGACGACATTTAAAAGAGGTTAGATGTTGGGTGTAAGAGTTCATGCAGGTATTTTCATAGCACTAACCACATTGAATGAATTTGCTCTATTTAAATTCAACAGTATCTTTCAAAATTGTTCTACCACGTACATGGCAATTCCTTTGGTACTTTCAGGATGAAAAATCTATACTAACTTTCTATATTCAGCATCTTGATCCCGTAAACCAGGGGGGGGGGGGGGGGATGGGAGGGGATGGGGATGAGTCACAATTATTCTGAACAACAGAAAAAGACCTACAAAAAATGGTTATACAATAATTATTTACTTTATAGACAAGAAATCGCCTTCTTGTAAAACAGAAACCCACAAGAACCATCAATTTCAACATAAAAACATTTGTAAACAAAGAACCATCATAATATAGGTCACATTCACGCGCCGAAAATCAAGTCATAGGATTGCCAATATTCGTAAACAGAACACAAACTTTAATATCATCCAAGAATAACTATCTGAACAATGTCTCTTACTACACTCTTTCTATAACTGCTTACAACAATAAACTTTCAATTCGCATAATTAAAAGGAAACACCGACTCCTCGATCTATTTATATAATTTATACATGCATATATATTTATATTTATAGTTAAGGGGAGATAATTCAATTCAATATTTATATTTATATACTCAATTATAAATAGCTTGACATTGAACTTAAATAGCATACAACATGGTTCCCGTTCATTACTCAACGATCTATATATAAAGCCGGGCCAGCTTGTTCTCAGCATTCGCTATAAACCTCTATTTAAAGCCGGGCCTAAACTCCCCTTCAGCCGGCCTAATTGTACTAAAGTAAATATACTCAAGTAATAGTTACATAGTAATAATATATTATGACCCATCATTCGTCCAGAAAAGGGAAATATGCATATCAGGAATCGCCACACTCATAAAACCCAGCCTCCCCTGCAGCAAAAAGAAGAGAGGAAAATAAATGATTTGTTTGTTGATTGTTTAACAAAAAAGGGGAACCGTATGGGTTAGCGCCTTGGAACAGTCAGTAGCAAAATAATTTGCTACTAGGGGTTTAAACCAGGTTCTTGGGGTGCACTACATAATTTATTATACCTGTTTGTGTTAACTGAATACCTATTATGATATTATTTTTATATATGTGACGCTATCTATATGTTTACTGGTATCGTAAATTAATTTAATTTCAGATTGTGAGTGGGGTTTTTCCACCTTATCAAGAGTGAAGACTAAGCTTAGAAGCAGGCTTAACAATTCAACATTAAATTCATTGTTAATGATATCCATGGAAGGTCCTGATGTACTGAAGTTTGATTATAATAAGGCAGTCAGCGCTTGGGCCCAAGAAAAAAAGAGGCTTCTGAAAGTTTAATCCTAATTCTGTCAGTTGTCATGAAACACTGAGTTTGATATGTGTGAGATATCTTGGACAATAAAGGTGAAAAACTAACTATACAGAGTATATAGTTGACATTGTAACTTGATGAGATCAGATCAGTTTATGTTATTAAAACACATGTTGACATACTGTTTACACATTGTTTCACATTATTTATGTTTTTTAACTTTGTACCTTTCTTGGCTCTAAAGAGATAAAAAACATCTATGTACTATATACAGTTTTTGCAGTAAACTTTGGTACAAATATAAAATTGTATAAAATGATAGTTAAAAAATAAAGTTTCGCGAGCTTATATCCACGAAATATCCAGCGACAACCCTTCCAAAAATCCTGGGGAGACCGTCAGTAAGTTGGCGAATATTTTTGTTAATGCATTGTTGCGATCGACGTAAAAATTAAGATTGTAACTGTTTCAGTCTCTTAAGGTACGTGAGCCTTGTGCATTTCATTGTTGACAATACTCAGTTGTGGCGGAGCCTGATCATCGTTATTCTAGCAAAATTTAACCACTAATCATACGCTTCTGCATCAAAAAGACCCCCGCCTAAGATTCAGGTGAAAAGAAAGTGGAAAACCTAATTTCCTTGCATCAAAATACAAAAACCTGCATCTATTGAAATCCCTGAATATACAGAATTATTTGCTAATGTTGATGATAGTAACTGTCGC
>JAZAYU010000873.1:75371-132051 GCA_038501625.1 Corbicula japonica | reverse complement strand
TAATCAAATTTGGTGACAGTCATAGTTCATATAACTCACAAACTTGTTATAATTAGGACAGTTGTCAATTAGAAAAATACCACTCTACTCAAAATTCTAAGTGAAAACAAATAAAATCACATATCAAAACATTGCACACCTTTACCAGTGCAATAGTTAACAAAATCTTATATAAAACGCAACATCTATTTGATTTATTGAATACTGATTCCAGATGGAAGAATTACCCTCTGTATAATACTGTATACCAAACAAAACAACAACAACTTTAACAAAGGTAATTGCTATCAGTGTATGACTATAATAATGTCAGGGGACTACTATTTGTCCACATTTTCAACAACATCAAAGAAAATTTCATTGTTAATTGAAGGATTCACTCTCTTTGTTTTCCGTTTTGGGCCGGCCCCAATTCAGTTTCTAAGATTCACTCTCGTTTATTGGGAATATCATTCCCCAAATACAAAATCAATCAGAAATTATTGTCAACAATTTCAAAAATCAAAATATAATTAATATTAATAAAATTAAACCAATAACAAATACCAAATATCTATTAGAAAACAATGACACCTTTTAATTAAAAGTGGAATATAAAACAGCCCAAGGCAATTGAATTACCATTCTAATTGACAATCAAAATGCTGTTAAACAAGCATGTTTATTGCTTTAAAAATAAAAAAAAAACATGTTTTATGTCAAGAAGGGCTATACAAGCGATTTATTATGCCCCCTTCGAAGAAGCGGGGGTATATTGCTTTGCACATGTCGGTCGGTCGGTCGGTCGGTCGGTCCGTAGACCACATCTTGTCCGATCAATAACTAGACAACGCTTTGTGATACAGTCCTTATATTTGGTGTGGAGGTTGGTCATGACCAGTAGAAGACCCCTATTGATTTTGGGGTCAGTAGGTCAAAGGTCAAGGTCACAGTGGCCTTGACCACAAAAACCTTGTCCGATCAATAACTAGACAACGCTTTGTGATACAGTCCTCATATTTGGTGTGGAGGTTGGTCATGACCAGTAGAAGACCCCTATTGATTTTGGGGTCAGTAGGTCAAAGGTTAAGGTCACAGTGGCCTTGACCACAAAAACCTTGTCCGATCAATAACTAGACAACGCTTTGTGATACAGTCCTCATATTTGGTGTGGAGGTTGGTCATGACCATTAGAAGACCCCTATTGATTTTGGGGTCAGTAGGTCAAAGGTCAAGGTCACAGTGGCCTTTACCACAAAAACCTTGTCCGATCAATAACTAGACAACGCTTTGTGATACAGTCCTCATATTTGGTGTGGAGGTTGGTCATGACCAGTAGAAGACCCCTATTGATTTTGGGGTCAGTAGGTCAAAGGTCAAGGTCACAGTGGCCTTTACCACAAAAACCTTGTCCGATCAATAACTAGACAACGCTTTGTGATACAGTCCTCATATTTGGTGTGGAGGTTGGTCATGACCAATAGAAGAACCCTATTGATTTTAAGATCAGTAGGTCAAAGGTCAAGGTCACAGTGGCCTTTGCATACAAAAACGTTGTCCGATCAATAACTAGACAACGCTTTGTGATACAGACCTCATATTTGGTGTGGAAGTTGGTCATGACCAGTAGAAGACCCCTATTGGTTTTGGGGTCAGTAGGTCAAAGGTCAACGTCACGGTGGCCTTGACAACAAAAAGCCTTGTTCGATCAATAACTAGACAACGTTTTTATGTTTATTTGTATAATAAAATAAAATACTTCTCAGTGTAAAGTTGTGATTATTTTTCCCCATGACAATTTCAAGTAAAGATATATATTAATGATCCATAACATTAATTTTAAACTTTTTCAATATATGCCGTGTCATAAATAGGCACTGATTATCACTCACTTGTGTTTATTAAATGCTTTGGTTTCGTATGGATGGTCACTAAAGCCTGCACATTACCGGAATTGACATAACACTAGAGCTACTATATCTCCGCCAATAGCGAATATTTGATTTAAATTACAATAAAATCCTTTGTGTTAGACTAGGTTAATCTACACGCGCTTATGTTTGTCGAGGTAAATGTAATCCTCTCATTGGATGACCTGGTTATTGATGTATAGGAGTTCCACCGTCTTGTAAATTGCTTTCATGACTGGTACCCTTCATTGCTAAAGCTTACAAAAGTCTCTAAATTTCCAAAAATTTAAATTCAATGCTAATAGATATCACTTGCACGTCAGGGGGGGGGGGGGGCATTTGTGTTTGACAAACACCTCTTGTTGGAATAGAAAATCTGTTTAACTGCTAAAGTGGAAACAAAACATTAAGAAGTGTCAATATTCTATTTCTTAAATAACAAGAAGTTTTATACTTTGTGATTGGCATTTAAACAAGTAAAATACAGTTGTTTTTAACTTATAAATACCCACAGAAATTGCCTTAAATCTATACTCACCATGATAATGGCAAAAACTGGGCAAATAGTACTTTACTTACAATTACCATAATAACACAGAAAACTACATAATACTATTCCTGAAATGTCTTTCATAGAGATTTCATTGACTATAAACTAACTTTTAACTTTACGTTTTTGCTGATTTCATTGTGATCCAAAACATCTGTATGCATTATCTGTTGATTAATGAAGACAGAATGATATGAAACACCACAGAACAACAGTTAGCAGATACTGGCAGTTTTAAAGGTTGTTCAATATCTACAGGACACCCATCTACTAGGGCCTTACATTTATAGCCAATAATTTTTTAATGTGGAAAGCACTTGTTGCCCGAAGCTTTTTTTTTTCTTATTTAAGGCAACAAAGGAGATTTTAAGACTGGTCATTTTTATGATCCTGAGTCTATGTCTTTTGGGGAATACAAACAATTTGATATTAATATAGATATATTAACATACTATAATTTTAAACTGTCTTTTTATAAAAGAAAAGTGACAGTCTGCATATCGAAAGATTATGTCCATTTTCTTATAATTATTAAGAACACATTTTAAAGTCATTGAAGAAAACTTAACTTAGAAACATTTGCATCATTTCGCAAAAAAATGATATGATGATTTATTTGTAAGTTGAAGAAAAACATCAAACAAGAACAATATTCAAAGATAGATTTCACAAACTTAAGAATTCTGGCCATAACGTAATCAAACTAAGAATCGAAACCTGTTTCAGATCTCAAGCTTACCATTGGTTAGTACTGGGACTGTGCTTAATTTCAACCAATCAGATTGCTTAGATCTGAATCTGACCTCCATTATCAGTTTTATATCCGTGAAACCCAACCACAATTTGCTGACTATACAGTTTAAAGGAATGGCCAAACTAGGTTTGGGTGTCGGATCACATTGTACAACCCAGTGTGTTGAGCGTGTTAGTCCACCTTGTTAGCTATAACCTCCTCAAGCTTGTTGATCTGATTGAAGGGGTTGCACGGAGGTACGAGGGTCACCATCTTGGACATCTTCGACTCACGTTTATGATTTCCAGAGGCGGATTATGTGACTGGTTTCTCTCTGGTAAGGAAAACACAGCATTTAATTTAAGACTTCAATAGCAATTAAGAAAATAATTGAAGTTCAGTTAGCTTAATGAACATGTTTCCTTGGAGTTATATACATACTACCATCACTAGGATAAATAACAGGGGTTCCATTTGACCTGGGGAATGACCCATTGACTCTTGAAATTTCCAAAAAGCCTTATATGACCCACAGAATTTTATCTGAAGGGTAATTTTTTCCTTAACCCTTTCCTCCATAGATACACTTTTATTGCGTGGGCAAATATTTTAGATACAGATCTAAAGTGTTCGCTATTTGATTTAATAGGTTATTTCTAACTAAAGAGGGATCAGTGCAGATTCTGATCAGACAGCACAGATGTGCTGGCTGATCTGGATCTACACTGGTCACACACATAGATGCGTATATATGGAGGAAAGGGATAAATTAGGGCTACTTTGGCTACACATTTCGTCACAATGCCGCTCAAAAAATCATCTGCTCTTTGATACCCGGAAACGAGACGTATATATATATATATATATATATATATATATATATATATATATATATATATATATATATATATATATATATATATATATATATATATTATTTGCAAAAATTAAACAAAAGTAATAAACAATTATGTGTAACAAATGTGTGATATATTATGTGTAAAATTTAAAAATATTAAATGAACAGTATTAAAAGTGGCATGACAGAGAACTGCTTTACACTGCCAGATTCAAGTCAGATGTGCCAATCATTGGTGTACAAGCAACATTCCTCTTAACCCTTTCCTCCATATATATACACACTTTTATGCATGTGTGACCAGTGTAGATCCATCTGATCAGGATCTGCATGGTTCGCTTTTTAGTCAAAAATTACCTAATGAATAAAAAAAGTGAGCAGTTTAGATCCTGATCAGATGGCACGGATGTGCCAGCTGATCTGAATCTACACTATTCGTCCACGAAATACAGGTATGTCTATGGAGGAAAGGGTTAAGTTGAACATAATGTATACTTCTATGCCCAAGGTTATAAAACTGAGAATGGAAACCAGTCTTAAATCTCAAGTATCTGATTATTTGAGACTGGTTTCCAATCTCAGTTTTATAACCTTCAGCCCTAGTCACTTACTCATGAACAAGTTTTGTAGTGCTCTGACTGTTGGGTGGTTCAGGCATGCTGTGGGCAGGAGCATAGTGTCCCCGGTACAGTGTACAGCCGGTGTAACCTGGTATGTTGGGTTTACTGTGTGAGGAAAAAATTTTATCATATAGCTTTGTAAGGGTCTTAGTGCTTATTCTTTTTGGTGAATTTAATGCTTTGTGTTAAATTAATGTGGTTGAACTGTAAAGTCCGAGGACTTCCGTCGGAAGGTATAAAAGCAATTACCGTTCATTGATACAGGGCACTCTGTCGCCGAGTGTCGAGGTATTCACAACGTTGAGATTCAACATTTTGGTCTGCATTATAGGTCCAATATAGTACACCTCTGTACTAGGGCATATTGACCGGGTTGTTTTGTTCAACATGTATGATGTGAATAGTATTGGTTGAAGCTAGGGTTGATAGAGTTTTGAGATAGTGTCTTCAGGCAATTGCTGGAAACACATGCGTCTGAAACACTTGTGTCCCTAAGGTAGCTTCAGACTAGATGTTGAGCATAGGGTATTTAGATAGTGCCTTCAGACAATTGCTGGAAACACATGCGTCTGAGACACTTCTGTCCCTTAGGTAGCTTCAGAATAGGTGCTGAGGATAGGTTTCAGGTTAGACAGTGTTCCCAGACTATTGCTGACGAAGAGGTTCTCGCATCCTCGGGATATCACATAAGTCTGAGACACTATTGTTCAGCAGCGTTTTAGTGTTGAGGGTATGCTTGAAGGCGTTTTGCTTGAAGTTTTGTTTAGATGTGATTTGTTGACTTTGTTGAGCAGAATTTGAAAGTTTTAGTTGCTCAGGTTTGCTTGATGTAAGTGTGTTATTGTTTGAGGATCTGTTGAAAGTAGTTCGAAACATCATTGTGTTCCATATAGTTTTATTGCTCAGCATATGCGCTGAGATCGTGCTTGAAGTTCGTGTGTGATTGTTTTGTTTCGGACTGTGATTTTTGTTTGGGTGAGTGGTTGAAACTTTAGCATCAGTTGTTTTTGTCCAGGAGGTTCATTGCCCTGGGAATATAGTTACAGTACTGTGAACGTTTAAGGTTACAAACGAAACGCACGATACGCGATATACGGACGCACGATACACGATAGACGGGCGCACGATACGCGATAGACGGACGCACTATACACGGTAAACGAACGATACACGATATTGCCAATTCATATAATTTGTGGACGAGATTTCTAAAAATTTGAAAATGTTTTCAAAATATAATATGAATGGTTGAAATTAAATCACATAAATTTGAATAAACATGTAACTTAATCACGTTGCATGATAAAATTAAAAACGTTTTATGCACGATACACGATATACGGACGCACGATGCACGTTAAACGGACGCACGATAAACGTTAGACGGACGCACGATACGCGATAGACGGAAGCACGATAGACGCAAATTTTGTAACATTAAACGTTCACAGTACTGTATATGTTCAGCTGATTCTAATCTTGATTATTGTGTTTCACCCCAATCATTTCAGAAATCATTATAATCGTTTTGAAGCAAAGTAGCTTAGAAAAATTCATTATATTTTTTAACCAAAATACATTGCTCAGACATATAAATCATTTTAGGCGAAAAATCATATATTTGCTGAGACAAATAGTCTGTTCTAAGTGCCTTCCGCTCGAGGCACGTTACAACTGAAATAAAACAAACACTGTACATTGTTTGCGTTTGTATGTGTTCCTTAATATTTTAACTTTAAAATGCAATAACCACTTTTAAAAATTTTAAATTTCGCATCTTGATTTCAATATATTTTTAGTCAATTAGGTGCAGAACTAGCAAACGGTTCCGGTTGTAAACAGTATAGACGACATTTTTTGTGCTCACGAGATATAATTGTTTGATGTAGTCTAGAACAGTAAATACCTGCAGTGGTAACTATTTAAAAGACGCAAGGGATGTGCTAGGATCGGTGATTATCTTTTTGACTGAAAACTACAATAATTTTGCCTGATGAAAACATAAAAGCAAAGATAATAGTTTGGCGCCATATTGTTTCTTTGTTCTGATCAAATACCAAATGCCAAGTACTAACAGAAAACAGCGACAGAGAAAACGTAGCAAATCCTCCCCCCAGTCAGCCAGCAGCAAAAAGTGCAAACCCCTGCTTAGCGAACACGAACACGATAGTGACGGCATTGTTTATTTTGATACCATAAACTCTGATACAGAGGTTGAGATGCAGTCTACTATAGAACCCTCCAACATGCCGGTTCGTGAGCATACGCTCTCAAGCGGGGATATCCATGCATTAGGAAGCATGATTATTAAAGAGATTAAGGCGGACTTGATATCGGAAGTAACAAATGAAATAAAAACACTTGTTAAGGCACTTGTTAAAACTGAAACTCACGAACTTTGCTAGGAAATTACACTACTTAAGTCAGAAAATAATCATTTAAGGGAGGAGTTGACCAAACAGAAATTAGAAATTGATGAACTCGAACAATACGGAAGACGAATGTGCCTTATTAAAGGTGATTCTGGGGACAACTCAGAGGATGTTCAAACCAAGGTCATCTCAGCCGCAGCGATAGTCAAAATCCCACTGACAAAATATGACATTGACAGGTGCCACAGACTAGGGAAACCAAAGCAAGGTATCGACAGAAGAGTAATAATTAAGTTTACGAACTTAAAAGCTCTACAACGTGTGTACCAAGCCCGTAAGGATTTTGGCAATGGAATTTTTGTACAAAAAATATCACACAATTTCTTGAGCAGCTAGCATTTGAAGCCAGACAGCTCGTTCGTGCAAAGAAATTGACGAAAACGTGGGTTGCAAGCTGCCGAGTGTATGGCCTGAAAGGTCCAGCAAACCCACGTGACATAAGTGACTCAGCATCATTACCAGAGCCAGACAGGAAAGTGATCATTAAAGACATGTTCATCATTCATTGTATTCAAGAGGGTCGTCCAATACCAGCTGAGTATGTGATCTAACTCTAGTGCATCGAATTTTAAGTCAATGAATATTGTAACCGATTTGACAGATTTGACAAATTTGACAGTTGTTTGTTTATATTTTCATTTCGCATGTTCTAAATTTAACTACATTGATGGTCATTATACAAAACAGGTATTGGCAACTAACCTCGCTTTTGATTGGCTTTAACCGCAAAGTTAATTTGCATAGGTCAGTGTCCTTGTTAGTGACATCATAAAGAAATGAACTTACCTGTCTGCTGAAAAGATTTATATAATAATTCCCGTCTAGTTATATAAAAATTACGTTCACTAAACTTTTGCTTTTTTTCAATCTAGTAATTCGCGAATTTGAACTATTTTAACATCCTATTCCGTATATAATCGATGGTTATTTTCTAATTCACTGCGTTCAAACGAAAATAAATTATTTATCCCATATTCAAGTAATTCATAGGTAGGAAAAGAAAAAAAACACCAGGTACAATAGGAATGGTCGTATTGCATTGCTATATACTATATTTCAACGACAACATTTCATTAACGTCTATTAGCCCATCTTTCCTGCATCCTCGTCTTGGTTCGTGTCAAGCTGCACAACCGAAATCCTCGAGCCTGCTGCAATGAATGTCTATTATCATCCAGAACCTACTTGAATAGAAAAATAGCATCATCTTATACATATGCAAAAGAAAAGCAGCCAGTATTGTTTGCTAATAATCTGCACCCAAAGTTAAAATAATGAAACAGAAAACGCCAAAATTTAACTAAACGTCTTTGTGTAGATTCCTATCATCTTATTAAACTTTTTACATTCGACTTAACTCGCTTACATTAAGAACAATTAAAGTCAGACAATCCAGCGCCAAGTGGCACTCACTTTCTAGCCAGTCGGCTAGTCTTCCACAAAAACAACTCCATTCCATCACAGCGCCAATCGGCACTACAGCGCCGATCGGCACTTCAATTTTACGCCACGTGGCGAGGTTCGTTCCCAGGAGGGGCAATATCTGATAATCAAACTAAACACTACCAATGCAGCGCCAAATGGCACTCACTTTCAAGCCAGTCGGCTAGTCTTTCACAAAACAATTCCATTCCAACACAGCGCCAATCGGCACTTCAATTTCACGTCACATGGCGAGTTATCACTCAAATCGTTAACCTGATAATCGAGTTAAATACAACCAATGCCGCGCCAAGTGGCACTCACTTTCATGCCAATTGGCTAGTCTTCAAAACGCAATTCCATTCAAATACAACGCCAATCGGCACTACTTCGCCAATCGGCATAACAATTTCCCAACATAGCCAAGCGGCTACACAGCGCCAAGTGACACCTCAATCTAATTCCAATCGGCTATTCTCTTAGCAAATCAAATTACAAAACAGCACCAAGCTACACTTCAATTTTAAGCCAATTGGTGGGTTTAAAGCAACTCCTTCTAAGTCAAATTAACAGCGCCAAGTGGTTGAATTTGCAGTCCAAAAAAACAACATGCTTATCAATTTAATGTTAAGCGTTTTTCGATTATTTTTAAATGAAGTGGCTAATCTTTTCTCTAAATCGAATCGCATATAGCGTTCACATTTTGTCAGGTTATGGGAGATCAGTCCATTAAAGGAGTTTATCACAATAAGTTCTAACGGACAGAATTTTTTAAAACTTTGCACAATTAAAGAGAATTCCTTCACAAACAAAATGACATAAAGAAAAATATAGCTTTCCACGCTTGTTTTTGAGTAATCGCTCATTATTAGACCCCTCTATACGGCCATTTTGAAGGGATTTTGAGAAAACGCACATATATCTTTTAAATGATTGTTACATCTGGAATTCCTAATCAACACCTTATCTCTATGCATTTTTTTGTTTGGAATTATGTGTATGTATGGTTTTGGATGGAATTATGTGAGATTTTTTTGTATATTTGAAGAAAAAACTTTGAAAATGACCAAAATATCCAACAAAAAAGGGAGACAATTCAGTCCCTGACTGGAAAAAAATCTATATATCTTTTTTGTAATGGACAGATTTTTTTAAACTCCATAAAATGACACAGTATATATTTCTAAACAAAACAAAAACAAAAAAACAGGGGCTTCCAGGCTTAAATTTTTACTATGTTCCTTCAAAGTTTGTCATATAAGTAAAAAATATCTCTAATTTTAATGCAATTCTACAAATATCCATCATAACATGTATAAATAGTTTTATAACATGCTCATCAAAACTAATTTCATATTTTTAAAAAAATAACTATTTCTTTATCAAGAATTACATTACAGTTACCACATTTCTTTCATAAAATTCCCACAAATGCAGCCCTAAGTGTTGCCAAAGTTTCCATACATATCGAAAAACACCTAACACTGATAATGAATGAAAATCATACAACAATCCCTAAATCTTATGATCCATTAAGTAATTATACAATTTCTGAACAACAGATATCGTCCTGATCACACGTACTCTGGTTATTATCTACTTCGGACGTCAAATTATCCGAAACACTTGAATCATTGTCAGGGCAAATTATCGAACCAAATAATTTACGTTTCTTCACAGCATGGTGATTTCCATCACTAACGAACCTGCCCTTCTTGTTTTTCTCGCGTGAGGCCATTCTCACGGACGACTACTTTGTGAGAAATAATTTGAAATATTTAATCGATTGATTTTACGCAACAGTCGAAGTACTACTCAACTTACACCGGTCACTGAGAAAAATACATTTCGTGAAACTAGCGCTTGCGCAGAAATATGCGCGTAAACTATTGTGATATACTCCTTTAAAATCAAATATTTTGGCCAAATCAATTAAAATGCTACATTCTCCGCTAAGAAGTTTTCTTCGTCCTTATCGTTTTAATCGTAGAAAATATATCCAATTCAACGTGTAATAGATCGTGACAAATTATTCTTCCAATAACTACTAATCTTAATCAAGATAAAATTTAAATTATACAATTTCTTATTTTCACGGTAACTTAAAATCAAGACGCATTTACGCCAATGCAATGAAATATGCTGAAATGTTAGTCAAGTTGCTTTTCTTGCTTCGAACAAATGCCATTCTTGGCAAGTGACACTTAAATTTTAAACTAAGTGGAGATTTCGGAATTCGTTATACACCATGAGAATCGAACCAAACACATCCACGCTAATACAGCGCCAAGTGGAAACGTAATATTGATGCAAATGAATATAATTAAACGCCAAGTGCGCATAAAATTTTTCTCCAGTAGCGAGATTAAGGCCACATCAGCCTCTAATGAAAACAAAACACATCCGGTTCAATGCAATGTTATGTTGAACTACTGATTTAGTAAAGTGATTGTTTTGTCTAAACAAACACAATAGGATATATCGCACACTTTCGCCAAGAGTCGATTGATCAGAATCGAAGCAAACATACCCAAACACAAAATAACAGAACGCACAATCTAACTTTCAGCCAAGTGGCTTGTTCACATAAAATTGTTGAAAATGTTCTCAGTCCAATGCAGCTTCTGATAAGCCTTTGATATATACGTCAAAAATTACGAATCATTCTAACTGCGAAAAGAATCATTTGAAATTTATCTTTCATAACAACTTCTAAGTGACTTTTAATGCAAAATACCAAATCTTGGTAACAATCGTAGAAACAAAATGAGACAAATAAGGTAATTAAGCTGCCTATCAACTAAAAGTGTACAAAAGTGTTAACCGTCTTCGCAAATGGTGAAATCAAACACATAAAAAGAGGGTGGGTGGGACGGGAAATTAGAAATATTTAATATGTCTGTACAATAGCAATGCGACGACTCGAATTAATTTTATCCAAGGTTTACACCATATATAATGACACTGCACGAGAATTTCGTGAATCCTCACAACCAATAACCTTGAAGCATACACGAGTTGAATTACATAGAAACGTGGATAAATACATTTATTTCCTAATTCACTGCGTTCAAACGAAAATAAATTATTTATCCCATATTCAAGTAATTCATAGGTAGGAAAAGAAATAAAAACACCAAGTACAATAGGAATGGTCGAATTGAATTGCTATATACTACCGAAAACACAAAGAACGGGAAAATTCTATTCTTAGACCTTTATGAATTAGTAGTATCTCAGAATAAAGTAAAAGTTTGTAAAATTCACTATTAGCGCGAATGTTTTTGTTTTTTCTTCAGATTTTTATTACGTAATTGTTTGAACATTTTGATTTCTATCGACTATATCATAAAACCATATCAATACATGCACGTGCAAATCCAACTCGACAAAACCTTCAAGGAAACACACTATCAATCTAACGTAGCGTAATACGGAACGACAAGTTATTCTGAGCTGATATACTAAGGAACTTAGCGTAAGAACTATATGTTTCTGGTATGAGTAAATGAAATTCATGCATACTGGAATATTTAAAAAATATAGTATTCCTTGTTATTCAGCGCAACTGTGGCGATGTTATCGATAATTTCCCGTAAAATCTACAGATTGATGTCATATTATATGTACAAAATTATAATATTAAAACGCAAACAATCATAACTTGGGAACATGGCAATCTTCCCATTGTGCTGATGGGCTAAAGCTCGCACTCAAATCTACATCCCATCATATATGAACATTCTCGTAGAAAACTAAAAAATAACTGAAAATATACGAACCCATAAATGCCAGATTTTAATATACTTTCCACTTGCCTATCCAACCATCGTTTCAGAACACCTGACAAAGCAATCTCTCCGATTCTTGGCTTACGTTGACCAACTGCATTAATGCCGAACTTGCCATAGTAATGATTTTGTTGGGCTCAAACCAGCATCCCGTCATAAAAGACCAACAAATTGTTTGTCCTGAAATTACTAAGCATAATCTTTCTTAATTAATTAAAACTGTTAGAATTATAATAAAAACAGTATTAATCATGGAAAAGAAAACAAATATCCACGGATTTCAATAAACATTCTATTTTCTACCGAACCAATCGACAATGCAGTCTCTTTGAAGCCAAGTCTACATGTAAAGCAATAGAATTTGCTTGAAATCTTAATTGTATTAAACACTAAAATATTATAATAAATAACTGTTTTAATTATTTCTATACTTCTAAAAGTCTAACTACCGTAAGTAAACTATAGGAAAACAGAAGGCTCTTTGATCAGTTTTTTCTTTCCAAAACAAGAGCCACTCATTTCATGTGGATAGAAGAGTTCCGGTAGCGTCTTATACTGTATAAAACATACACACTTTCCATGTTTTCCACGTGCAAATGTACATACAATGCATAACTTATTATATATGACCTATCTGATTGTTTTACAGCAAGCCTAAATAAACGCAGTAAAATGATAATATCACCATCACACTCATTTTACTGCTGTTTTTTTTTAAATACATGTGTAACAATATTTTCCATCGTTATAAAATTAACTTGTCAAATTATTATCTATTACACAGAGATTAAGCTGCCAGACTTACATTGCAACACTAAAGCAAATGCAATAACAGCTGATTAACTTTCTCGTCCCTCTAGCATCACTTGAACCTTCAACGAAAATAACCGATGTCTTTAAATTAGGCCTCAAACTCTCGATTTAAAAAATCAAACATCATTTATACCAAAATCTAGAATGCAATATTTGAAAAACTAAATAAAAACAAAAATACAAACGCATTTCCGAAAAATGCAAACCACTCTCAGGACGCTTACTAGATACGCCTTTTATTCATCATCCAGCAATCATCACGAGACTGTCAAATCTGAAAATATTATCGTATAGCATCTCAATATCTATCAAATGGAATGCTGCATGCCCTGAATTAAACTGTTTCTTCAAACATTACCATAACAAGTGAAATCAATCCAATTTCAAAATTAATCTCTTATCTGTGATACTGAACAGCATTTCTTCCTCCAGTGAGTTTATCAACAACATTGCCGTTACATGCCAACGGAATAATAGTTGGAAAAAATTACTGAGATACATAGTACCATTCCAAAGCCTATATTAAAATATGTTATTTAAAATGCACATGCATTTAATTGCTTTTAGACAAATCGTAAATTACTGATTTCAATTTCATATCACATTTACCAACAATTCAAGATAAAAACTTTGTAAAAATACATTCCCCTTATTATATTCTTTGATTGCACTAGATATACATATAATATCAAAATGATTTTAAATTACTTATCGAACTTCCTCAAGTTTCTAAAATCTGAAAAATTTACAAAATGAATACTCATCAGTGACAAAATAATTTGTCAATGGTTCCGACTATCGCTGTTATTGCCGACTCCGAGCTCAAGTTGTATCCATGCCCTAGGATATTTGAAGAAAGTTGCCGAACATGAACTCCATCAGAAAATTCAATTGTCCTTCTCACAGTCAAGTAATGACCTTCTCAAATACGTCCTTAACAATTTATGGACTATAAATATTAAATATGTCTGTACAATAGCAATGCGACGAATCGAATGAATTTTATCCAAGGTTTACACCATATATAATGACACTGCACGAGAATTTCGTGAATCCTCACAACCAATAACCTTGAAGCATACATGATGTGAATTACATAGAAACGTGGATAAATACATTTAAATACTTTTGTCCAAACAATCTCCTTCATAAAGTAACCTAAGCCAGTACTTTTAACTGAAATTTATAAGATGCACGTGTTTCTCGTGCTCATAATGGTAAAATCATATGAGCAGTAAGCTATTCACTGTAAAATATTGTTCAGAGTTTTATTTGTATGATCTTAAAAGACACTTGATGAATTATTGTCAGCTGTTGTTGTATTATGTTTGATTTTGGATACCTGGACAGTCTCGTGATGATCCGTTGTAAAAAAATAAACGTCTTAAATAAAATAATGCAGAAAATGATTATTTTAAATGCTTTATCCAATAACAGACTTGTATTAACGATAGATAAAGATATAAACATTGCAATATCTTTTGCACAATGCTCATAACTATTTTTACTTACCTGGCACGTTACTGTCTTATTATTGAAAACGTGTAGTAAATTGTTATTCATGTTACTGTTTTATCATGTATTATTTTGATGTTTTGTATAATGTTATCTTCTAATTTGTTTTCCCGAACGTCATCACGTTTATATGAAATACTGGACTGTTCACAGCATATTTAACTTTTTTTGGAAAAACTGTAAATCGTTTGAATAATGTGATCACTGAACCTCTTTTTTTTTCATTGCAAAATATCCTCGCTACGTACCTGATCTAACCGTTCTGCTCAGCGATCTGTGATTCTTGAACTGTTGTAAATCTATTTCCTGATTTATTTTGTTGTTTTTTTTTCTGTTATCTGTTTCTTTTTTTTTCATTTTTGCTATTTATTTTGTTGTTTTTTTCTGTTTCTTTTTTAATTTTTGCTTTTTGAAATTTCATTGTCATATAATTGATTGACCATGGACATTTGCTTCAGTGGTCGATACCGAACATAACTTAGCAATCATAATGGAACTTTTTAATTATTAATTACCATTTTGCAGGGATAATTAGGAAAAATCTTTGGAAAACCATGATTTGTTTAATATCCTTTGATGGGTCTTTATCTGCGCCTTGCCGTCGCCGCTGGCATCCTCTTGTCCGGATCCCTGCTTTTGTTATTTCTATGTTGGCCCTCCGGTCGCTCTTTACGAGAATATTAATATTTCTCTTACCTAATGGGTAATGACTTGTCTTTATGGAGAGCGAGCATTGGGTTATTCAACAACGGGCAGTGTATTGGTATATTAGAGCGCATAACGTATCGTTTCTTTGCTGTAGAAAAGTTACTTAACTTTCTGTATTTTTTACACAGTGTATGGAAGCGAACGGTTACATTTATAAATATTTACTCAAGTATAATTAACATTATGATCACGATGTTATATGTCAAGTACAATCTAAAGTTTACTGCAAAATCCGAAGATATTGCGCGCGTTTTATGTTGTCTCTCTGGTATCTGCTCTATACACACACAAAATATATATTATATTTTGCTAGGCCCCAGCCTTCTTATTTTGTGTGGTGATATAGAGCAAAATCCGGGTCCAACAAATGCTGACACTAAATGTTTATCTATACTACACCAAAATATTAGAAGCATCAGAAACAAACTCGATTACATAAAAGATAACTTCCTTGACTTTGACGTATTATGCTTCACAGAAACGCACTTATCGCAAAATATAAGTGACGAATATCTACAATTAGATAGTTTCGATACAATATTTCGTAAAGACAATACTGCTCATTCGGGTGGGTCTTTGGTCTATGTCTCTTCGCAGCTGAGGCCAAAACGAATTATTGAACTGGAAAACTACTTACCAGAATCCGTATGGATAGAAATAAAAGATCTTAATAAAACTTACCTTGTCTGCACTATTTACCGTCCACCTAATTCTACTACAGATTTTTGGGAAAGAACTAATATTTTATTAGAGAAAGCTGTTGATTTATGTAATAATGTTATCTGCCTAGGTGATATAAATGAGGAACAATTAAACCCAAACAATCACAAATTAAAGGACATATTAAACCTAACTAATCTAATTAATGTTATAAATGAACCTACCAGGGTAACGAATAGCCTACTTCAAGAACCCTCCTAGATCCGATTTTTATTTCAAACTAAATTATTCCGCTAAACTCAGGTGTGATAAATACGTCCAGCGATATTAGTGATCACTATGGTACTTTCGTTCATATATAGGCCGAGGTAAGTCCTATCTCTTCTTATAAAAGACGGGTCTGGTATTACAAACATGCAGATTATAAATCTCTGAATAATTTAATTCATTCTACTGATTGGTCATTTCTTTCTGAAAACAGCATTAATATGCCTGTGATAGGTTCCAATCAAAATTCTTAGAATTGATTCATAAATGTATTCCGTCAAAGATGGTAACTATTCGACCAGACGATAAACCTTGGTATAATTCTACAATTAGAAACATGTCTCGTAAACGCGACCGACAAAAACAAATTGCTATTCAAACTGGAAAATCTTCGGACTGGTGCACGTATAAACAAATCCGAAATAGAGTTAATAATATAAAAAAATACGCGAGCGAGGCGTTTAACACCAATATAGAATTTACACTTAGTGAAACTTATAAAACGAATCCTAAGCAGTATTGGAAACTGGTGAGAATGCGTATGAAAGAAAATTGTAATTACGAAACAATACCGCCACTTTTGAACCCTGACAACAGCTATTCTGTTTCTGACTTTGACAAAGCAAATACGTTAAATGATTATTTTGTTTCTATATCGTCGCTCAACGATACTAATATCAATTTACCAACATTTTCTAAAAAAACAAATTCCTCAATCGATACTATCTTTATAACGGAACAAGATATAACCGATGTTTTAAGTAGTCTTGTTATTAACAAAGCAAGCGGTCCAGACCGCATAAGCCATCGGATGCTTAAAGAGTCTTGTAAAACTTTATGCCGTCCGCTTAGTATCTTATTTAATAGATCTTTAAGAGAAAAATGTTATCCAACCATCTGGAAACAAGCTAACGTAATGCCTCTGTTTAAAAAAGGTGATAGAGACAAACCGTCTAACTATAGACCAATATAATTAAAAAGCTGCCTAGGAAAAGTTATGGAACGCGCTGTATTCAAACATTTATATAATTACTTAATTGCAAACTGCCTCATTTACAAAAATCAGTCGGGTTTTTTACCACAGCATTCAACGGTTTATCAACTTATAGATATTTATCATCATATACGCAAGGCATTTTATGAGAAAAAGTCTACATGTATAATTTTCTGCGATATATCCAAAGCTTTCGACAGAGTTTGGCATAAACTTAAGCAAATAGGAATTTCTGGGGATTTACTTATCTGGTTATCAAGCTATCTAGAAAATCGTTGTCAAAGAGTTTTTGTTGGATCAACGTTTTCAAATTCTAAACAAATAAGCGCTGGTGTCCCTCAAGGGTCTGTGCTTGGGCCTTTACTATTCCTGATATGCATATATTACTTTTTTATATACATTAATGACATTTCCGAGTCGCTTTTGAGTATCACTAGATTATTTGCTGACGACAGTTCTCTAACAGTATCTTCTAACGACATCGATTTCATAGAAAATATTTTAAATGAAGACCTTAACAATATTTTACTATGGTCTAAACAATGGTTAGTGCAGTTCAATCCTGCTAAAACGGAAGTCTTATTTCTCTCTAGATCCAATGTACCCTTGCCCCTACTATACTTCGATAACTCTCAATTAAACTTTGTAAAACATCATAAGCATCTTGGAATTACTCTAAGCGATGATGGAACTTGGCACGAACACATATCTAATATCATTAAAAAATCTTCAAGCATTTTAGGGTTGATGCGAATGCTTAAATTTAAATTAAAGAGAACCACTTTAAATCAAATGTATATATCATTTGATAAGACCTATTCTAGAATACGCTGCCATCATTTGGGATAATTGTACTATATATGAAAAAGATACCTTAGAAAAAGTACAGTATGAAGCTGCAAGAATTGTCACCGGGTTAACACGATCAGTATCAATAGAAAGATTAATTAATGAAATAGGTTGGGTTTCCCTTGCAGATCGGAGAAAAATGCAAAAGTAAACTTTAATTAAAAAATATAAACAAGGTCATTTGCCGTCATATCTAAAAGAACTATTTCCCTTTACTGTCAAGGAATCAAATCCTTATCACCTTCGTAACAGAAGTGATTTTGTTACACAGCATATAAGAACCGAGATATTTAATAAATCTATGATACCCTCGTCTATTAAATTGTGTAATGAATTAGATGATGATCTGAGAAATATTGAAACACTTTCATTATTTAAGCTTAAACTAAAAGAAATATTTAAACCTCCACTAGTTCCCCCATATTATTTAACTGGCGAGCGTCGTGAACAAATTTTTCATGCTCGCTTAAGAAACCGTTGCAGTAATTTAAACGATGATCTCTTCATAAATCATATTAAAAATTCCCCAATGTGCGAATGCGGGTATGCATTTGAAAATGCCGAACATTTCTTTTTCCAATGCCCACGATTTAGAACTCAATATCATCAACTGTTTATCAATACTCGATTATTTCACCTATTGAATACAAATAAACTTCTTTTTGGCATCGAAAACCTTATCGTAGAAGAGAATATCTTCATTTTCTCCGAAGTACAAAAATCCATTAAAGCTACTAAACGCTTTGATCAGCAAAACTAATCGACATTCAATACACTAGAACCAAAATCATTGTTCTTTGTGAATCTTTGATTCTTATTTAAGGCAGTTGCAGGGTTGGAGTATGGGGGTGTGGGGGTCGTCTGCTTAGCTTGTGATGGCGCATCAAATCTCTCTTTTTTTTCATTCTCTTCTTTTAAATCTAAAATTCCGTTTTGCTTAAGTTTGCTTATTGTTTTTATAATGTTACGAATTGTTAAATTTCCCTTTCTCATAAAACAACCATTTCTGTTCATGTCATTAACTCTAGGCAAAATTTGAATATGTTAGAATAATGATAATGGTGTACCATATTTGTTTGATATTAATAGTGACACAAAGGGACGGGCTATCTGCTAATGTTGGAAAAACTTGTAGCCCAAACCATTTGCTTATTTATTGTAATATTCTGTAAAACAAATTAATTGTTCCAAAATGTTCAATGTTAAACGAAAACTACTAGAGAACTACATGTTTTATTATAAGCAATAAAATATTATTAAACTAAACTAAACTAGCAAACTTATAGAGTAATAACATAGTTAAAGCAGTTGTACAACAATTCCTAGATATTACTTGATTCTGACATATCAATGATATCGAATAAGGTTCGATACTGTTTATTATTTGATCAACAATTTCCTTTAAAACACTTAATGTAAACAGTAATTACCAAAACTGAAATCTGAAAGATAGGGAAGTGCATTATAGCAATTTGACGAAATAATTTCTTAACCATTTCCTCCATATATATGCATTATAATGCATGTGCGACCAGTGTAGATCAAGATCAGCCGGCACATCCATGCTGTCTGATCAGGATCTGCACTGGTCTCATTTTGGTCAGAAAAAACCTAACGAATCAAAAAGCAACCAATTTAGACCCTGATCAGACAGCACGGATGTGCCGGCCCATGCAATAAAGTTGTACATGTATCTCTGGAGGAAAGGGTTAATGCACAGTTACCTGTAGTACTCGGTATATAATAGTACTCGGTATATACTCGGTATACTTGTAGTACTCAAGCATATGTATTTATCACTAACATCCAAGCGTATGCTTTAAACATTACCATTCATACCCTCATTGAATATGCAAAAACATTAATGAAATATCAATATGCTACTGTTACCATTATGCAGAACATTGAGTAAAACATTCGCTTTATACATGTGTCTGTCTGATAAATAAAGCATTGTTGTGCGCTCTAATGTTGTGTTTTTGACGTTAGTGATAGACAGGAAACGCAAGTGGTTCAAACCTGTGAACCATAGCTGCAAAAACTAATTTCCTTTTTATTATTAACGTCGTTTTAAACTTGCATGTATATAGGATACATTAAATAATAACCTTTAACAATATATTTATTGTTCAAGTTAAAAAAAAATATCTTCAGCTGATATTCATGTAAGAATTATATACTCAACGAAAAAGTTCTGCACACAAGTGCTCTTTTGCGTAAATTTTATAATATAGCAAATAACTGGTATAAATACTTACATTTATATCAAAATTAATTGTTTGCGGAGTTAAAGACAAAAACAGAATAAAAATTTGTTGGTAAATAACCGAGAACTATCATTTTGAGTATGAGAGGGGTCAACAGTAAAAAGTTGCAAGGTATGGGTGTGAAATCTATGAAATCAGTCAACATTTCACTAATGTCTGTTTTATGCAATAATCATCATGCACTGTGATGCTAGTAACAGGAAGTAATCATAGTTAATACCAAGCCATTTCCAGAATAACACTAAAACATAAGTTTTTATTAATTACATCACATTATATCACTTTTTCTTGCATACCAGATCATCTGCAGGTCGGATTGCAGGTCATCTGGGGTTTTCACCCGTGTAGGAAATTTTGATTCTACACCACCCATGTAGAATGAGTCACGCGCCTTATATGACGTCACGACGTCTGACGCATTTATGAATGAACGACGGAATGTCTCGTATATCACTCCGCTACTATCAAAAAGTAGTGCAAAGAAAAAATTTACAGGAAAATACCCCAAAATGCACAAGATAAATACGGTATGCAAGAAAAAGAATCATTCACTTATGTTGGGTTAAGATCGCCTCGTTACCGCCCTTGTGCATATTTCACTCGGGCTGGATCACGCGATCTTTACCCAACACACGTGAATGATACTTATAGTCTCACTCATTGACCTCAAGTTTTAAGTTTTATTCACATTATCTCTCAGTTTGTTACATAACAAAAGCATGAGAAGTACATAAATATACATAACCAAATAATAATCACATGCGCATGGCAGCTTGCAGAGGACAACGCTTTTTAGGTTTTGTGTTTTGTCATCGTTCTATATTCATAAAGTATTTAGTTGATATCATCGTTAATTGAACTTTATCTGAGTGTATAAATTAAAGTTTGGGATTGATTATTATTGTTAAAGAATGTATTTTCTGTTGCATGCACATATGATTATCATTTCAATAGAGCTTACATATTTTCAAGTACGCAAACATAATGTTTAATTAAATAATCAAATACTACAATAAATATGTAAATGAACTCATTTGTATACATTGCATAAACTCAATCATTTGTTTATACAAGGGGTCTTATTTCCTATATGATTAGTCTGATTAGAATAAAAAGGGACTAAAGGCGACACGTATATCCATTCATAAAAGTCAAATGAGTAGGGGATTAGGCGGTCGAGATTTAAAAGTGCCAACAATATAGATATTAACAGTAGAGATTCTATCAATACAGTATTAAATAACTTTACCTCTGTAATAAGAAATGTGGCAGATTCTTTATTTATGAAGACATGTGAATATAAAGAAAAGAATACTTTTCATGATAAACCTATTTTTGAAAAAAACGATTGGTTTGATGTGGAATGCGAAAGAGCTAGAACACAGTATATAAATGATCTAAAGTGTTTTAATTGCTTAAATTCTACAGAAAATAGACAAAAATTTTGCACATCTAAAAAGCTTTATAAAGATATGTGTAAGAGAAAAAGGAAAACTTATGAGCGCAAAAAATATGCAGAAATTGAAAAATTAAAAAATGCAAGTCCAAAAGATTTCTGGAAATATTTTAAGAGGACTACAAAAACTTCAAACAATATAAGTCTAGAAGATTTTAAAAATTATTTTGCAAATCTTGGAAGTACAGAATTTCAAAATGCAAATATTGATGCAGAAAATTTTTGTCAAAACCATAATTTTGAAAAATGTGAAAACCCAAGTGTTGAGGAACTGGACATGAATATTTCATTGGACGAAGTTATAAAAGCTGCAAAAACTTTGAAAAGAAATGAAGCAACTGGTAGTGATTTTATAATGAATGAATATTTAATTGATAGTATAGATATCATTGGTTCACATTTGTGTGATATTTTTAATGCAATTCTTAGGTTTCTTTCCAGAAAAATTGATGGAAAGAGTTATTGTACCTTTACATAAAAAAGGAGACATAAATGATGTCAATAACTATAGAGGCATTACCGTAGTTAGTTGCCTATCGAAATTATTCACAACTATTTTAAACAATAGGATAACAACTTTTTGTGATAATAATAATGTTATAACAGACGCACAATTTGGTTTTAGAAAGGGTCGATCTACTATAGATGCATTGTATATATTGTCTAGTATTGTTTAAAATTATATTTTTCAGAAAAAACGACTATATTGTGTATTTATAGATCTAAGTAAATGTTTTGATACTATATATAGAAATGCATTACGGATGAAATTGTTTAAATCAGGAATTCAAGGTAAAATATTACGTGTAATAAAAGATATGTATCAAAAAGTTATGTCATGTGTTAGAAGTTGTTATACTTACAGTGATTATTTTGGATACGCAGTAGGATTGCGTCAAGGAGAAAATATGTTCCCGGTGTTATTTTCTTTATTTGTTGAAGATCTGGAACTATTTTTAGAAGATAGCATAGACACAGGAATCAACATAGATGATATATCATACTTATTTTATTGTTATTTGCTGATGATATGGTTATTCTTGCAAAAAGCCCAAATGAATTACAAAATAGCCTCAATTTATTGTATCAGTATTGTCAGAGTTGGGGATTAAGAGTAAATACTGAAAAAAGTAAAATTATGGTTTTCACAAAAAGAGGAAGGTTGTTTGAAAATGAAAGGAGGACATATAATTGGAATGAGCTAGAAGTTGTTGATAATTTCACATACCTAGGAACTGATATAAGCTATACAGGAAATTTTAATTTAAATGAGCAATATGTAAGTGGTAAAGGACTTAAGGCATTAAATGTTTTGTTAAAATATTGTAATTAATTAAAATTTTCACCTAAAACATTATGTGAATTATTTGATGCTTTTGTTGGTTCTATTTTATGTTATTCTTCTGAGATATGGGGATTTAAGAAGTATCAACAAATTGAGAATTTACATTTAAAGTTCTGTAAAAGAATTCTAAATACAAGAACAAGTACAAGTAATGCAGGGGTTTATGGAGAGCTTGGACGGTACCCTATATATATATTACATTTTGTTAAAATTATAAAATATTGGTTTAAGTTGATAAATACTGACAATATTATTTTACAAAAAGTACGAGTCTTGCAGTAGAAGATTGTAACAAAGGAGCTAAAAATTGGGTGTATAATTTGAAAAATTTGTTATTTACAAATGGATATGGATATGTATGGGAAAATCCACAAAGTATTAATCCAAGGTACTTTGTTATCATATTTAAAAATACATTAACAGACTGTTTTGTTCGAGAGTGGAAAGCAAAAGTCAATGCAAGTAAAGTATTGTTACTTTATAAAAATTGTAAAGATAATTTCTTGTATGAAAATTATTTAAATGTCATACCTGCATGCCTCAGATCATATATTACCAGACTAAGAATATCAGGACATCCATTACGCATACATACAGGTAGATATGCTCGTATTAGAGTTCCTCAGGAAGAACGATATTGCCAGTGTTGTCAAACTAGAGATTTTGAAGATGAATACCATTTTATTCTTACATGCCCGTGCTTCAGTGAACTTAGACATGAATATATTAAGAGATATTACACCGTAAGGCCAAATATGTTAAAATTTATAGAATTGATGAGGTTTGATAATAAAAGTATATTAAGAAAAGAAACCTTAGCATGTATTGTAAACGAGCATTAGAACATAGAAATACTATCTTAAACAGTATTTTTATTCAAGTTAGTTAATTAAACTGGACATTATTGTCACCTTTGTGTAATGAGAATATTAAATATTGAATGTATAGTTACCATTTTTCTTTTAGCTTTTGGTGCTACCTTTTATTGCCCCAATTATAACCAGATAATGGCACTGAAAATAAAAAGAATAAACCACAAAGAACCGAATCCAAGTTAATTTAATTAATCATTAATGTAAAAATCTATTTGAATGTCAAATAAAAATAAAATACAAATGCACAAAATATTTATCAGCTATTAAACATTATTAAGACAAAATTAAATTAAGAAAAAACAACTAATTATTTTGTTACGAAGATTATATTCTAAAACTAACTTATAGTAAGAAGCTAACGTATTTTTACTTATCTGACATGCAACTTCAAGGGCCATTTCCATGATTGCCATGAACGTCTGCTTCTACTCGTGTATGCTAAGAACAAATTAATCCAGTAGTTTCAATTGTCAGAATTTTACACGTAAACATCTTTTAAAAAGCTTTTCTATACTTATATGCACTGTCAGTTGTTAAATCATGTTATTTATTAGGTTAATTTTAGCTAAATAATCACACGTGTTGTTCTATACACGGAGACACGGTTTCAACTGTCATATAGAGAAGGTGAAGGTCACGTCAAAGCGAGGTTGCGAGTAAACAAAGATTTTTCGCTTTTCCGTATATGAAAATTGCATTGCAAATTATGTGACTAATTACAATAATCTTTTTAAATCTCTCTAGGCAAGAGTTGTCCCATAACCTGATATTGCATTCTGAGCATTTTTACCATTCAACAATGGCTTTTTTGGAGAGAATTTTATTGATAAGTTCCAGGTGGGCATATATTCGGATAAATCGGATATTCCCTATCAGTGCATAATCTTATGATAAAATTGTGCCAAAACATCTGTTTTTTATATTTTCAACTTCACCAGCAGTGGTGGCTCTATTTAAAACATAATAACAGGAACTACGTAAATTTTTGGGCAAACTATATACTATCAATCCATTTAGATTATGTATAGACCTACATAAGCTTATTAGATACACACTATGCTTAGCAGAACATTCCTTTTTATTTTACAGGTATTATTTGAAATTTTTTTTTTAATTTCTGAAAAACCTTCTTTATCAAACCTCTGAACTTGTCATTATTCTCTTGCCTTACTGTTTACACTAAACATTCTAACATGAAAATAATCTACAACCAAAGGAGAAATCAAACTGTTAGTCATGAGGAACCCAAAAGACCTAATCTTCAATGTTCTCTCTCATCTTTTGCCATAAACATGAGATCTTTACATACTTAATAAATGCAGAAGATGGTTAGTTTTAAAATCCAATATATGAAACTATGGCCTGAAAAAGAGCACCCAGTACTTTCAAGCCATGGCCTTTTGGGATATGAGTACTGTGAAAGGGATTTAATTACCAATCATATATAAAAATAAAAAACTCAATAATCGTTGAATTTAGTTGCACTTTGAAATCAATTAAGTAAAGACTGTTGAAACATTTGCTGCAGATGATAGGATCTCGATTTGGAAAACTGACACCAGTCCAATTTAGTTAAATCAAAATATAATGTGTCAAACAAAGCCACAGAAAGAGATTCAAATATAATGCAGTGTTTTAATTCTGACCCTTTTCAGAAAACATTGCAGCACTTGCTTCAAATTGTAGACTTTTTCAAAACTTACATAATTAAAAATTTTTCAAGTTACGGGTTGGTTGCATTAATTATACATCAAAACCTTTTGTGGATAACATTACCACTGAATTATATTCAACTAAGTTTTTCTTACCTTGAATGAAATTTTCATTTATTATGTCATTTTAGTATATATAAAAGCTGTAGTAAATACAAACAAACTGAAGTTACAAGGTGACATAAGCACCAATCATTAAAATGATTTTTAACAGTGACTGTTCACATAAGATTATCTGCTAAAATTATGCTATTATGTTTTTCATGGTGTGGAATTATTCATATTAGCTGCATATAAGGTTTAGCTTATGAAATACTATTAAATAAACTTCTATTGTTGTAAATTGATGTGATATTGTTCTAGTAGCTTTTGCTACTATCACATTATTAATATATAACCCAAATACATTTGAATTGTTTACATGATAATATATATTAACACATTACAGTTTTTTATATCTCCATCTATTTATTTATTCTTTTTATTGAGAAATTATTGAGAAATTCACTTTGTTGTTACATGATTATATTTATTTAATTTATATTGACAAATTACATTCAGGTGATTTCTTTCAGCATGTTTTATATTATTAGCAGAACAATCATGCATCAAAGTCTGATAAGGGAAGTGTCAAGTATTAAGCATATTTAGTCATCATTAGAGTAATAGGTGGTTAACATGTTTACTAGTAATGTTGTGTCATGGTAAACCCCTTGACTAAAACTATCAAGATTTCAAATTTGTCCAAGATAATTAGCATAGTTAAAAGTCCAAACACAAATAAAGTTGTCTTTTTTATACTAATAGATACAATCTATTATACCATAAGGTACAAGTTATTACTTAAAAACCTATGTCTAAATCAATTGAAACATCTATTTTTGTGGTTATTTTCAAATATTAAATTTGTCTGCATATTTGATGTTTTACAAATGGCAGCATTTTTATACTCTAGATTTGATGAGAAGAGTTATATCCCAACAATCAAGTTTATATTCTTATATCATTTTAATTATAAGTGTTAAGATCCACCTGCAAAAATCAATTTTGCATGAACCCCAGGCTGGTCACATGAATTGGAAATCTTCTTATAATGGATACTTAAAATCAGAAGACCCCAGCATTTAAGAAGACAGTGACAGCCTCCAAAGTAATGATTACACCAGAGCTACTAGATTTGAGCTGGGTTAGAACTTAGAATATTAGAATATTCTAACCAAGATTTGAGGATGTTCAACATGAAGTCTGAATAATTCATTCTACTTTGAATAAAGATAACAAGAAACAAAAAAGATGTGTGCTATTTAGATAATTAATATTGAGTTCAGTTGAAATCCTTTTTGTTGGTAATCCATTCCAAAACTTAGTATTTGAATCAGTATTTGAAGCATTTTAGGTTTCATATCACCCTAATATACAAAAGCTTGGGATAAAATATTATTATCTAATATTTCAAACCAGACAAACTTAAGCTACTTTCCCCTTGATTGTCTGCAATATTGAAATAAACAGGCACACTTTGACCAGCTTGCAACAAAAAACAAATCGTCAGGAATGTAAAAAACTGTGCTGTTTACATTTAGAAGTGATTTGACATATATCAGCTGATCGGTTTATTATAAAATAATAAGCCAGATTTAAAGTTAATTAAACGAAAATTCCAAGAAAAGAGAACTATCTAGATAATGTACGATTATAATTTGTTAAAAACATTTTATTTCCAATTAAAAACTAAATAAATTTGGTTATTTAAACCTTTGCCGCTCAACGCGCATATATATTGCAGTCAGCGAGGTCACGGTTTGTTTACTCGCCAAACAGAAGTAGGTCAATATGGCCGCCAAATCGTGTCTCTGTGTATTAAATAACCGGAAATAAACAATGTCACGTGACAGTGCGCTGGAAAAAAAACACAACAGAAATTCGGTATCTGGGATCCGGTATGCTTCATCCTCGTAAGACATAATCCTTAGACTTCAGTAACAAATATTTATTCTTATTTAGAAAAATTGCTCTATACGAATTTAAGTTTTGTATTTGTTTCTTTTTTTCACTTGACACGTGAAAATGTTGTATATTACAGTTGATATACATATATTGCTATAATGTTGTATGTTAATTGAATGTATGTTTTGAAATATGTATATTGTATATGGACGATGTACTATGTACAAGTCGTAATAAACATTTCTGTCTGTTTGTCTGTGTGTGTTTTTTTTGTGGTGAAATAAGACGGGAAAAAGTCGTTCCATTGAATCAAACGGGAAAAAGGGTAACGGGTTAGCAGGTCGGAAAATAAAATCAATTAATGTGTATTTTTGTGAAAAAATAAAAGAGAAAATTCATTCCATTGGATTTAACGAGTGTTTTCTAGTTCTGTGTTAAAATATTAAAAAAGGTGATACCATGTGGGAAATTTAAAGATTTGGATTTATTTTACGCTTATGGAGATAATTTTGGTTCCTTAGGTAAGTAAAAAAAAACATATTTAAAAGAAAGAGCAAACATAATTTAACATTTAAATGAATTAGTCTATGCGTATCAGTGATTTACAGTGATTTGTGTGATCATAAACAGGTGCGTATACCGTAATACGATTCATTTAATTGGGTATTACAAAGCATAATTCACGTAATAACAGCATGTGAATATACAATCATAGAGAAATTAAATTTTTGTAATTAATCGCAATGATTTCAAAGTTTACCTTTAGTATAACAGGTACACATAGGATTTAACACTATGCATTGATGGCTAAATGGTACATCATACAATATAATTATTTTTTATATATTTTTTTTTTAACAAACATTCTTTTATTAGTACATGTACATATAAACATGTTGTGATTTATCACTTTTAAAAAGGCAAAATACAATATTCTACCATAATTTCTATATGGTTAAAATACCCTTAACATCTAAGGACTCGACTGATAATACAATTTTATGTCTGCCCAAGTTAATGCGCATGCGTGAGAATATGGCGAGAAGTTTGAAATTTCGGCTCTCATAAAAATGAATGGAATATAATGCTAAATAAAAGGTTTTTGGGGACTTTTTGGTGTGAAAGTGTCGGTGTATTTCTATTTTCATGGTTTATGATAAATCCAAATGGCTAATAAGAGAAATAAACAGAAAAAACGGAATTTATCTTCAACTGGATATGATAATAGTTTACCTGTGAAAAGGACTCCCATGAATGACCAGGACAATCAGTCAGGTATTATAAATCCATTGATTTCAAATTCGGGATATATACAGCCTTTGAATATGTCCAATATGTCTATCATGAGTGGATATCAGACGCCTACAGGTATATTCTTCACCCCGTCACAGCAATTTATGAGTAACCCAAATACTCCTGGTATAATATTTCCCTCACCGAATCAGTCCCACCAGTCTCAGCAACCTGCTAGTATGAACCTCCAGCAAGCACTTTTCGACCGGTTAGACTATGGACAAGAGGCTAGGTAGACTCGATTCCATGGATAAATGTTAAGATAAACTGGACAATATTGAAAAACAATTGATAACTGTTTCACAGAAAATGTCTTCAATGGACAGCCGAATATCTGCTTTAGAAACATCATCTATTGAGATTAGCCAGCGGTTGTCTGATATTGAGAACAGTCGATCTCATGACTCTCAAGCATGTGATGACATCCTTAAAAAGCAGTCTGAAATAGATCAGCAGCTGAAGTCTGAACAGCGCAAGTTGGAACAGCTTCAACGTGAGTGCCACAACGTACGTTCAGTTAAGGAGGATATCATTGATCTGCAATCGAGGTCAATGAGGGATAACCTCTTATTCTTTGGCCATGGCGAATGTTCGACCCCTGACGAAAGACGTGCAGAGGATTGTGTTAAAACAGTGCTTGATTTCTGTGAGAAATATCTGAAAATTGATAATGCCCATACTAATATAACAATTGAGCGTGCTCATCGAATTGGTGCTTTTGATCGTGCTAAAACACGCCCCATTGTTGTGAAATTTAACCACTACCCTGACAAAATATTGGTGAAGAGTAGAGCTTATGAACATCTGAAAAATGAGCGTGCATTTCGGGTAGCCGAACAGTTTCCCAAGGCCATTCAGGACCGTCGAAGAGTTCTTGGTGACGTCATGAAGTAAGCGCGTGATGATGGTAAACGAGCCACGCTTTCTTATGATAAACTCTACATAAACGGCAAAATGTTTACTGTTGACAATATTGATACCGCAGGTTATAGTTAGGGAAATTGCCCTAAACAAGTGTCATTTCTACTCTGGAACGTCCAGGGTTTACGAAACAAGTTAAATGATGTTGACTTTGTAAAATATATCAGTGACTTTGACTTTTTGTTTTTTACTGAAACTTGGAGTTCTGAACATTCAAACATATGTTTAAAGCGAAACGCGATAGCGGGGGAGTAATTGTCTATTATAAAACATTCTTAGCTAAATATATTCATTTAAGTCATTCCAATGAAAAGGGAATTATTTGGATTAAAATATCTAAAGATTTCATGAAATCACAATACGATTTGTATTTTTGCATTTGTTATGTACCTACAGAAGATTCGAAATTGTACAGAAATATTAATTCCCCACTATTTGATTTTGACTTTTTTGATCAGTTGTCAGCTGATATTAGGAAATATGATGACCTAGGTATTTTTATTTATTTATTGTTTACTTACTCAATGACCTCAACTCTCGCACGGGCACGCACGAAGATTTTGTTACAAATATTAGGTTAGATCGCTTTGTTGATTTACCGCTACAAAGCGAAATACCTGCAAATCCGCCGTTACGATGTAATGATGACAAAATTGTGAATACATTTGGTCTTAATCTACTGAATTTATGCAAAGAAAGCGATCTTTTGATTGTTAACGGTCGCCTTGAAAGTGGACAATGCACTTTTCACGCTTTACATAGAAATAAACCGGTAGCCAGTACAGTTGATTATTTACTTACAAGTTGTATTGGATTTTCGTACTTAAATGATTTTAATGTTTTAGATTTGAACGAATTTTCTGACCACTGTCCAATAGAATTTACTATGTCGTGCAATAACGTACCAGCTATATCTCAACCAGACTCTATTAACAAAATTGTCTGGGATACATCAATGAAAGATGAATTTTTGGAAACGCTTAATGGGAGACGTGATTCTTTTGATGATGTAATAAACAAACTTACCTCAGGTGAATATAATATTGATGAATGTATAAACAGTTTTTCGAACATTGTTCAAGACATATCTATGCGATGTTTCGGTAAAATATATACAAACAAAAATAATCAGCAAAAAAAATAAAACTGACTGGTTTTATCAAGATTGCAGAAATGCTAAAAATGCTTTTCTAGAGGCGAAACGTAAATTGTCTACTGAAAATTCAATAACAAATCGAATAAATTTTCTTAATAGCAGATCTGAATTTTCTAAAGTAAAACGAAAACCAAAAAATATGTTTAATTCCAAAGAAAAACACAAACTATCGATACTTAGTAAAACATCACCGCGAAAATTTTGGAAATATTTAAATAAATTTCGTAAGTCTACACATAATTATTCTACTGATGATTTAAATATTGAAGATTTTGCCAAACATTTTTCTACTAATGCAAACAGTGTATTAGATCAAAATAGAATACATGTTTTTAATAATGAACACATTGAAAATGTGAATATCGATCGGTTAGACTGCGCATTTAGTGTTGAAGAAATTAAAAAAACTATATCTTCATTGAAAAGAAATAAAAGCAGTGATTATGAAAATAATGTTGCTGATTTCTTTATCGATTCAAATGATTTCATTGCTCCATATTTATGCACTCTATTTAATCATATTTTTGATAATGGTATATATCCAGAGTCATGGACTAAAGGTGCCATAGTTCCAATATACAAAAAGGGAGATAAAAATAACTGTTCCAATTACAGGGGTATTACTCTTGTTAATATTATGGCTAAAATATTTTCACTTCTTTTACGTAACAGATTAAATAAATGGTGCGAGGATGAAGCTGTTTTTAATTCCTCCCAGTTTGGATTCAGAGATGGTCACTCTACATTTGATGCGATTTTTGTTCTTCATTCAATTATTCAAAAGGTATTATCAAAAAAAGCTAGACTATGGTGTATTTTTGTCGACTATAAGCGTGCATTTGATACTGTAAATCGCGATGCATTATGGGAAAAACTTATTAAAAGTGGAATTAGCTGCAAGATGTTAAATATGGTTAAATCTATATATAGAAGTGTTCAATCTTGTGTTCGACTATCACACTCTATGTCAGACTTTTTTGACGTTACAATTGGACTAAAACAAGGTGAGCCGTTATCACCAATCCTATTTATTCTTTTTGTAAATGATATTTTAGAAACCATTGATTTTAATCAGATGACGGAAACTGATTTAGAACTTCTTAACAAGTATCTCGTCCTGTTTGCTGATGATATTGTATTGTTCACTACAAACCCAAATAGTTTACAAGCTCAAATAGATAATCTTTTACTATATTCAATAAAATGGGGTCTTGAAATTAATGTAGAAAAAACAAAAATTTGTGTTTTTGAAAGCAGGAAACAAAATAGAAACACAGAAGTTTTTATAAATGGTAAGAAGGTTGAAATTGTAGATAATTTCGTTTACTTAGGTGTTAGATTTAATTATAATGGCACTTTTAAACTTTGTGTTAAAACATTACAAGATCAAGCACTAAAGGCCTATTTTAACCTTCTTTATTTATTTGACAGAGTTGATCTGGATGTTAAAACTAAATTCACTCTTTTTGATGCCATGGTTGCTCCTATATTGTTGTATGGAGCTGAAGTCTGGGGGGTGTATAATATGCATGAAATTGACAAATTACATCTTCGCTTCTGTAAACATATACTAGGTGTTAAATCACAAACACCGAATAATGCAGTATTTGGCGAATTAGGTCGAATGCCACTATATATAATTTGCAAGGAAAGGTCAATTAGGTTTTGGTTGAAGATTATGAAAAACCCTCAATCACCAATATATGAATTATATATAGATCAATGTATAAATATTAACGGTAGTTGTTGGGCAAAGCGTATAAATTCGATTATCGATCATCTTGGATATTCCTATTTACTGGATAATTTTGATAATAGAATTAATTATTTCCCTGAAATTAAAAAAAAGCTTAGAGATCAATTTATTCAGGAGTGGTCTAATAGTATAAATACTATGCCGAAACTTGATATGTATTGTAAATATAAAAAAAGATTTTGTCTTCGAGGATTATATTTATAAAATAAAAAATACAGAACTTAGAAAATGGTTTACGCGAATTAGATTAAGTTCACACCAACTTGCAATTGAAACTGGTAGATATCACGGTATTGATAGGACAAATAGATTATGTATCTTATGCAATCAAAACCTTGTTGAATTTGAATATCATTTTATTTTGTGTTGTCAGAAATTTAGAGAGTTGCGTTTGAAATATATTGGAAACATTCAGTGGCCGAATACACATAAATTCTGCAAAATGATGTCTTCGAAAAACACCAAATATTTAATTAATATCTCAAAATTCATAAAGGAAGCAATGCAGTATCGTACACATGTTTTAAGAGACACTTAAATCTAAACTTATTTAATATTTTACGATAGGAAAAGCTTTTGAACTTGTTTTGTTGCTATTGTTGTTAACTCTTTTTATATACCGGTGACATAGTTGTATGTTTCTTTTCATGTCTTTGTGTCTAATATGTATGTCATATTCTATAGTCTACTTATAAGGACATAATTGTGTTTTCTTCTCATGTCTATATGTTTAATATGTATGCCATATTCTCTAGTTTACTTGTTAAGGGCCAAAAGCATGTATTTGCTGATATGCCTAATAAACTTGAACTTGAACTTGTTAATTTGAGCTGATTATACTTAATTTAACTAACAGACATGAGCACAAACAGTTTACTTTTAGCTAATATGGTTAATGTAGCTATGGATTTACCCTAGCTACTTTCATTATTATCTCTAAGAATTTACATAGCTTAATGAGAATAAATTTGTTTGTGTTTTCAAACAAAGATGCATATTTGATGATATTTGGATATTTATAATAATATTTATTTATGTATAGTTTTCTGTCCTCATCAAAGAATGGACATATTAAAACATAAGGAAACTCGTCTCCTATATCATTTTTGTTACATAATTGACATTTTTTATCATGTAATGGTGTGCCTGACCGTCTACCTATTTCAACAGGTAATCTATGATTTCTTGTACGAAATGATGTTATAATTTTACTCCAGTAGTTTGGTAAAATCTTAAAATATTTGTTCAAACCAAAACTATTTTTAAGAATCTTGTAGTTTATACTGCTAGTCGCTCGGTCTAAATGTTGATTCCACTGATCATGTAGCTTCTGTTTAAATGTTGCTTTAAGCCATTTTATATTAATTCTGTGCTGGTTTTCCCAGATATTACCGTATCCATTGGTAAATAATAGGGACTTCACATATTGAAACCATTTTGACTTAATCTTATTTTGTTCATTTAATCCATTTAATGAAGTACATTTGGTTTGAGAGCTTATTATAATTTATATCAGCAATTCTGGCCCAAAAATTGATTACTCTACTTTGGATATCAATATATAAAGGTTCTACACCTAGTTCACCATATATCATGTGTGAAGGAGTACATTTTTTAAGATTTAGAATAATTTTGTAGTATTTAAGTTGAACTCGTTCAATCGTTTCAATGTTACCGATTCCTCATAATTCGCAGCCGTACAACAAAATAGGTTTAATTGTTTTATTGAAGAGATCTATTTGTAAATCGATTGGTAAATTAAGATTTCGTGATTTTTTTAGTAAAGAAAACATTGCTTTGTTAGCTTGATCTATTAAGTGCTTTTTCGCTTTAACATAGCTTTTTGTTCGTGAGAAGAATAAACCAAGATATAAATAACTGTCAACAACTTCGATTATTTCATTTTTTCCATTTAAACTGATTTTGGAATGTGTTTCCTCTGCTACCGAATACCATAACTTAAGTTTTGCTTACGTTAACAGTTAGTTTCCAGGTTTCACAATAGTTTTCAAATAATTGCAGGTTTTTTTTGAAGATCTTTACTATTATTAGCTAGAATCACTGTATCATCTGCATACAGGATTATAAACAACTTAAGAAATAATGTAATATTGTTATGGTTAATATAACATTTAAGGCTGTTTGCATTATTTTCTATAAAAAACGTCTCAAGGTCATTTAAAAATATGGAAAATAAGAAAGGAGATAGATTTCCTCCCTGACGGACCCCGGTTAAACAAGGGAAATAATCTGATATTCCTTCATGCGTCTTGATTCGTGATTTAATATTCTTGTACATATCTTTTACTAAATTAAAACATTTTCCATTAATATTATATTGAAGCAGTTTTGACCACAGCCCTGGTCTCCAGACAGTGTCAAATGCCTGCTTAAAATCAATAAATGTACAAAATAGTTTGGTTTTAGTTGCTTGTAGGATATCTATTAGTGCTTGTAAAACAAATAAATTATCGGTTGTGGAGTGATTTTCTCTAAAACCAGCTTGGCATTTTGAAAGTATTTCATACCTATCCACGAAGTGTTTTAATCTGCTGTTAATAATTGCTGTAAATAATTTTCCAAGGCAGCTCAAAAGGGTTATGGGTCTATAATTTTCTGGTTTTTTCCATCACCTTTATTTTTATATATTGGTAGAATGTTACCTTTTGTCCAATCTTCAGGATATAATCCACGATTAAAGATGAGATTAAATAGTTGTTCATATAAAGGGAGCATTGTCTGTGTAGTAGATTTAATGTGTTCATTTATAATATTATCAATTCCTGGACTTTTATTATTTTTAAGCTTTTTTATTGTTTCTAGAATCTCTTCTTGTGTAATCGGTATATTTATTTCTTCATTTATTTCGTTAAATGTTTGGTTAATTTGTGGCATATCATCTTCTTCAGTATTATTATTACTATTTGAGTCTCTAAAATATGTATATAAACTATTTATGCTTGCTTGAGATTTATTTTTTGCCTTCTCGATAGAGTTTATAATTTTCCAGTATTGTTTAGGGTTGTTTGATTTTAGATTACGCAAATTGTCTGTTTTCTGGCTTTTATATCGTCTTACTGCTTTGTTTACAGTACTTTTATATAGTTTACTTATGTCTTTAAGTATCTTTTTATTATGATCTGTTTTATATTTATTATAGTTTCTCTTAGCTATATGATATTTGTTTCTCGCCATATTACATTCTCTATCAAACCAGACTTGCTTTTTAGGTTTAGCTGGTCTATTTTTCTTCTACCTATTCTATGTATCTTCTGAAATTGTATAGGTTTACTCAAGCACATATCATCTTTCAAGAAGGCATGTAATTTACTTTCAGTGTCTTCTGGATCTTTACTTTCTTGGGAATCTTTATTTGACTGTTCTTAAAATTCATCTTCTTCTATACCATAGAATATCAGGTTGTATTCCATGCTTCTGCATTGTAAGTCAATGATTGTTTGGTTTTGATCTTCTTGGTTCTTTCTTAGCTTTTCATTATCTAACCTAAGCTTATTAATCTGCTCTTGCATAACTTCTATTCTATCTGAATCTAAAGGTGTGTTAATACAGTTTAGTTGTGACTCGAACAGTTTCCATTCTGTATTAATCAATCAAAGCATCTTGTTTATTAAGTGTATAAAAATAACCAAACAATTCAATCAACACCTAATCTTAGAGAAAGACAGATCTCCATTGTTTGTTATTCAAATTAATTTATTTCTCATAGTCAACAAGGAAGATTGTCGTTAATTTAACCTTAATGGCAAATGTTGGACCACACCGGCCACCTAGACGTCTTTCTAAAGAAGTCAGAGCGCGTAAAGTAGGTCAGCTAGCTGATCTACTCAGTTTTCTTGTTCACGAATGGATCTTACGTAATTCCACAGTTGAGAATTCGTCATCCGGTGAATTCCGTGAAAAGACGCTTAGAAGAATACCGGATTCATCGTGGTGTATTTACTCAGTATAATCCTAACGATTTTTGCAACTTTTGAGTTGTAACCCCCAGTGGCTTCAATAATGAATTGCTTATAAAGTAGTGATCGGATTTTATTTATGATTTTTTAACATTGTTAACTATGGATTGCTGATTTATTTGATATGTGTCATTTTATTGTGTTTAGTGAAATTAAAAAAGATATTTTATAAACTGTCCAAGTGTGCAGAACTTTGTTTGCCGAGTATATACACATGTACTTAAATAAATAAGAAACGCAACTTCTTTAAACACGAGATATATTTTGTGTTTAAAAAAAGTTGCGTTTCTATTTTTTAAGCCACCTTTGTATCTCAAATAATCTTCAAAATACACTTTACTGGATTATTTAATTTCAAAAATAGTTTAGTCAATGAATATCGTACCAGCCACGACTTAAAAAAGAATTTTAATTTCATCATTTTAAATATTTAACTATATACATGTATTTTCCTGAACAGATGTTGATTATGTTATTACAAGAAGGTCTATATGTTTATGTCAATAAGTCTGTAATTTGTTATTCGGTCTGTCTTTCTGCCTTCATTTTGTTAAGCTTTTAATTTTAAATTTATAAAATATTAGGAAACAACTTCTATTTATAGTGTTGTTGTTTTTTTCAGTCCCGTATGGATTTCGTGAGTAAATGCTTCAAATACTTTTATATTTTCAACATGCCACTGGTTTTCCTGAAAAAGAGCCTTCCTTATCGCTTATAATTGACTTTTGATACAAATATTATAGAAAAATAGTGTAAGAAGAACTTTACGTTGTACTCTTAAGATAAAAACGAGTTGATTTGTCATTCTGATAAAAAAACAACATATGTACTCGTATGACGTCTAAAATCAAAACCGAGACTACGGAATGAATTACTTGAATTTTTTTCTTTCTTTTGAGCACGGGATAATTTCTTACTTTTTTGATACGAGATTCTTGTATAATACTTATTATGCATCTTATTGCATTTTAGAAAAGGACAAGTTGTTTCAATTGATTGTTCTTAGATAAATAAAATAAATATATTTCGTGATAGAGCATGACTCGAAAATAAAGTTTTATGACCAAAAATTGGTACCTACACCGTAATTTTTTTTTTAACTGTCACTCTCCATCGTTTGAAATGCTCCGTATGAAAAAAATGCTTTAATAATATAATTAAAATTACATCCTAATTATGTGTTGGTATTTTGTTGTAGTGATGATTTAATAAGAAAGGTACATTTTATTAATAAAACGCGCAAAATTTACAAAACTGTGTACTGGTTGTATATAATTGAATCTTCTTACCGGACTAAGGTTATCTGATTGTTGAGCTCGTTCAATTAGTTTTTACTGTATCTTATATTAAACCAGTGTCAAGTTAATCGTTGTTTTAAGGTGCCGGTGATTTCCAACAAGCCCATAGTCGAGATTGGCGTCTTTTCGCTAATCGTTTTCTCTATAATCGAACACCCAATCAAATGTTATGTTTATATGATTTTTAATTGCCAGAAATCAACAACCGAAGTATCGCCACTTGAATACCTGCACTGAGGCATCATAACTGAAATCGTAATATTGTGGAGCTGATGTTTAAAATGATAGTGCATATAGATGGAGGCGAACCAGCACCTTCACGGCAAGAGCGTCTAGCCCTGCAATTCCTGCGACGCAACCAACTGAGCTAGCCGGGACAACCCCCCCCCCCCCTCCCCAAATAAAAACAACAACAACAACAAAAAAAAAAACAACAAAAAACAATGTTGATTAGATAGCCCTGATATACGTAACCATCACTGCATGACATCGGTAACTGATTAATTTACCGATAACAGTACTGACAAAACGTACGGGGAGACTTTTTACGGCCTTCACACTGCACAAATAGCGCTACTGTGAGTTTCAAATGATAACGTTTATTTTGGGTTTATTATTTTGCAACTGAAGATTAAATAAAAAAAGGGCCAAATAGACCTTAATCGGTCACCTGATACTTGGAGACATGATATGAAAGGTAGAAGAAAGCGAAATGGCAAGTGAACTGCATACTTTGCAACAATGTAAATTACTAGCATTTTAGCACCAAACAGCTTGAACTGATACAAAAACTGGTTAAACCACATGTACCAGTATTTCCCCAGTCTTAATTCTGCATAATGCATAATGTAATATGTTTTTGCGTTATTCGGTGTGAAAAATGAAATACACACAAATATTCCTACCAACATGCTTAAAGACTGATTTGGTAAATATCCAAATTATCAAACCACCTCAAATCCCAAACATCAGACCAGCCTCCAAACAGGCCAATCGAAAGCAACTACACGTACATACACTATAAAAAGACGAGACTTTTCTTTGTTAATTTCAACGTTTTGAGGGTGCTACATAACAATTTAATTAGAATTTATCATATCACTTAAATACAATATTAAGCAAAGGCTGAATTTCAAAGAGGTATATTTTGAGGTCGTTGAGCACAATACTTGTTTGATAACAGAAATATAAAAAATACTTACATTTCAATATTGGTATGTTCGGGCTCTTTCCAAGTTCCCTTTCTACTTTTTAGTAATCTCTAACCAACATTGCTTGACTGCATGAGAATACAAAACATATATATATAAATATTTATTTGTCTTTATTAAAATGTCCACTCTTCAACAATACTGACTGAATATGTGATAACAGATCAAAATATAAAGTTTTGATGAAAAGGTCAATAAAGAAAAATTTTTAAAATGGCAATGAACCTTTAAAAGCCTAGCAAAAGTTCATAGAAAATGAAGATTAATGTAATATGAACAGATGGATTTGATTAAAAAGCACTGATGTCCAATGAAATATATTAAATATAAAAAATAAGATTATGTTCTTCACAAAGATAAATATTAACTTTCCAACTTAAATCTGGTCAAAAGTTTATTTTTCTGAATAGGCTCTGGATAAACTTGTAAAAAACAAGAGAATTGTGGTCACAAACCCATGATTACAAAAAACAATAACGACATAGTTTGCTGTCTTCATATTTAAAACAGGTCCCAAGGTTATAAAACTAAGAATGGAAACCAGTCTCAAATCTCAAGCAATCTCGACTGGTCGCCATTTCAGGCAATCAGATGCTTGAGATTTGAGACTGGTTCTCAAACTCTGTTTTATTACCTTCAGGCCAGGACATACCAGTGGGAGACGTAGTACCAATTCTAATAAGGAATTTTTAATGGATTAAATCAATGAATTATTGCCTTTAAATGTAAGGTTTAAACGCTTCAGATGACCCAAATACTTTTTCTATTCTGATGAATATATGTAAGCAATTTATTATTTAATTCTTTTAAACTCCTGAATTTTCTCATTTCTTTTACCAAAATAAAAAAAAATGTGACTTCTATTTGGAATTTTTTTTTTCAAGTTGATGACACAAGCATAGTGCTAGACATTGTAGATGGCTTTTATTGAACAATGCCACATAGCAAATGTTTTTCGTTATAAAATGAAAGACACAAGCCCAGAAAGTACAAAATGAGTATAAGCACTGTCTTCTTATTTACCCATTTACATTTAACAAAAAAGTGTTTTTGACATCGTTTTATTTATAATATACCAGAATACGTCTTCAAAAGCTTTAAAAGTAGATGTATTCTCAGTGGAAATGTCTCTGTTTATTTAGGATAAAGCTGCCACAAAAGTAAAAACATATCACAAAATAAGGCAGCAAAAATTAAACAAAATAATGTAAACAATTGTAAAGTGCATACGATGTAATTTATTTTTAAAAACAACAAAAATACTGTTTGTGTATATACTAGTGTGTGTGCATAAAGAACATTACTTAGTGAATACTGTAATGCTTTTAACTACTTTCATTCAATATGACATAAACTATTAATAACACCTTTTACAGGTGAAACACAAAATGTTGTTTAACCCTTTACTCCATATCTACACATTTATCAGATGTGTGAACAGTGTAGATCCAGATCAGCCAACACATCTGTAAAGCCTGATCAGGATCTCCACTGTTTTCATTTTGGTAAGAAATAACCTGATAAATCAAAACATGACCAGTTTAGATCCTCATCAGATGGTGCAGATCTTCACTGTTTGCCCAAGCAATATAGGTGTATCTATGGAATAAAGCCTAATTGTAACTTACTAGCTGGAATAAATCAAATATTACTATATTAAAACATATCCCAACAATTTGTGTACAACAACTCATTCATGATTTGTTTCTTTGTAATTTCGTCCATGTATGCACTTTAAAGAAAAAAAAAGAAAAAAAGATTTATTTCAAAATAGATTTTTAAATACCTAAATATATCAAAAGCTATTCATTCAGTCTGATCTAGCTCCGCATGGGTCATCACTTAGTCAGAAATACTGTAAATCAATCAATCTAAAAGCAAACAGTGTAGATTCTGATCAGATGGCGCAGATTTGTCAGCTGATCTGGATATACAATGTTTGCCCATGAGATAACTGCCATATCCCATCAAGTAAAGGGCTGATCCACCCGTTATATATAACCGTGATGATTGCTGGAGGAGGTCTGTTGTAACAGTAATAATGACAACAGACACATACTTCATGCAACTCACAAACATGTAATAACAAAAGATATTTGTCAAATTAGAATTATCACTCTGTTCAAAATTCTGTCTAAGTAAAAATAAATAAAATCACATATCAAAACATTGCACCCCTTTAGCCGCGCAATAAAATAACAAAAACTTATATAAAACACAACATATCTTTGATTTGTTGAATACTGATTCTGAATGGAAGGAAAATGGTACAAATTACCCTCTGTATAATACTGTATACCAAACAAAACTACTTACAATAACTTTAACAACGGTACTTGCTATCAGTGTATGACTGTAACAACAATAGGACCCAAGATCATAAATCTTAACCTGGAGACCAGTCTCTAATCTCAAACATCTAATTATCTCAGTTTTATGATCTTGGGTCTATTATTTAACCCTCATTTTCAACAACTTCAGAGACAAATGTCATGGTTCTGAAGGATTTATTCTCTTTCATTGGGAAAATCATTACCATAATAGAAATATGTTATACTGAAATAAATCAGCAATTATTGTCAACAATTTCATAAGTCAAAATACTTTAATGGCATTAAAAAATTACCAAATAACAAATATCTATAAGAAAAAAGGACACAGTTTATTTAAAAGTGGAAGCAAATTCATCTCTATTCTTATTGACAACCATAATACTGTTAAACAAGCATTTTAGTTGCTTTGAAAATGGAAAACAAATTTTATGTCAGGAAGCGATTTATTTGAATAGGAAAAAATCTGTTTAATTGCCATAAGTGGAAACAAATCTTTTAGAATTGTCAAAATTCTATTTCTAAGATAACAAAAAAGTCATGTTTAATGTTTTATACTTTGACATTAGCCTTTAAACAAGTAAAATACAGTTTTTAACTTATGAATACCTACATAAAAGTGCCTTTAAAGGCAGTGGCTACAGTTTCATCAAAATTTTCCCAACAATAGATTTCATTCAAACTTTGTCTATGTCAAGAACATGATGTTATGCAATGAAAAACCAAAAAAAATGGGACCTTACCGGGGTTACTTGTTTTTTTTATTAGATACCGAAGATGTCACATTTTGAACAATTTTTACGATTTTCATAGACTTCTTTGTCGGCATAAAATCATAGAATATATCATAAGAATATCATAAATAATTCTATTTTTCAGTTAAAAACATTCTAAATTACAAATACATTTCTAAATATTGCAATACCAATAATGAAACACATATAAAAATTAAGTATTACCTATTTAACTACAAAGAATTTATCGTCAAATCTTTTCATTCTAAGGGATGTTTTTAAGATTACTTAAATTTAACATAATAGAATTTCACCATATACTACCAATATATTCACCAATGTATAACAAACATAAAATAAAAAAGAAAAATGTAGGTTACCATGTTCATTTGTTCGAAATGGCAATTTCAAAAGGGGGGGGGGGGGTAATTATGTATAAACAAAAAGACTGAAAGGTATATAGTGTACATCGTTAATTATTACTGTGGAATCATTTTATGTAGCGATGGCTTAATTTTCGCGTATTTCGCGCTCGGACCGGTGCGCGAATTAAAAACCTAAGCCAAAATTTAACCAATAATCCACATACGTATCCGAAACGAGCTATGTCCGAATAAGTCATGTCTTGGACCGTGAACTGTGTTTTATACATTGATAAAACCCAGATTGGACCGTGAACTGTGTTTTATACATTGCATTTAGACGGTTGTACAGTAGTTTAATACTCGTTGAAAAAAACTGTAACGACAGCCTTTAATATATTCACATCACAAGTTTTAGCTTTCCAAAAAGCTAGTCGGTCATTAGCACAACCTTTTAAGAAGACGGCACAAAAGGTTAAACTTTAAGCCACTTGAAATTAAAGCGCTTTATATTTATTGGATGTCATACAAAAATGTAAGTTTATTTATAGGTATTCCTTCTTTCGAAGGAGATGTATTTAAGCAGGTGATAAAACTTACCCTGTTTGCAAACAAAATAATTCACCTGAAGGTAAACCGAAATTTAAAAGTTTATCAAACACTATTTTGTGTCACAAAGTGTTAGAAAGCAACGATAATTAAGCTGTAAATATATACCAAAAACTTCAGAATATGTTTAAAAAAAACAAAGTTTTTCACTGTCACAGAGTGGGAGAGAAAAATGTTCACACAGTCTGGCCGGGACTCACTGGTATAACATTGCTCTTTCTGATCAAGAACAATTTCGTTAGAATGTTGGTATTTACTTAGAATGTCTTATTACTTCCAATAACAACCAAACGCGTTAATTTCAAATTTGCCTAAAGTATGCACTTCACCTCCGTCTTTGTTTGTTAAAAGTTTATGCTTATGACCGACTAGCTTTTTGGAAAGCATAATTTTGTTTTGTCTATTATTGACAGTTTCATGACTCGTTTTGAAACTTCCGCAAAAATATGTGTTTGCGCATGTTCCAAAGATTATTTTGTAGATTCAAAACCAAATTAAAACTTTGGAAAGCTAAAACTTGTATTGTCTATTATTGTCAGTTTCAGGACCCGATTAAAGATTCCTGCAAAAATGTGTGTTCTGATGTTCGAATGATATTTTTTACATTCAAAACCTTATAAAACTTTAATAACCAGTTGAGGGGCAAACTGCATGATAACAGTTTTGCAAACGTATCAAAGTAATGAAGAATGTAATCCATATCGAGCTAGCTTAAACCTGAAAAACGTTCCCCGTGATACCCCTGTCCCCGAGTTTCACAAAATGCTGCAGAAGTTCGTAGATAAGAAAATAAAGCAAAATAATTAGCTAATATCTGTTCAGTGCGCTCTACACATTGTAGTTGCTAATAGAGTCATAAGCTGTACATGTTTTGTTTATCATTAACAGTATACATTAACTAGACAAACTCCATGTATATGTTTATTGTTCTTCGTCGGAAATATCTTTATGAGTAATAAGCCTAGCTGATCAGATGCTGGAGAGAGGATTTAAGAATAGGTACAGACTCCATATATGACGTCGTTTAACATCCAATAAGAGGCCTCTAGGTTTGCATAGATAACGGCTGAGAAAGAGTCTATCCATAAATAACGACTTAGTAAGAGTCTACTTTTGTAAACTATCCGTTCCGTCTGGTCCTTGAACTTTGCTTTACATCGCTGTTAACCGGTGTTCAGGTAGAAAGCTCAAGTTTGGTCCATTATAATATGTCGGTCATCAGGATGACCGACAATGATAATGGTAAAAACTGGGCAAATAGTACTCTACGCACAATTACCATAATAACACAGAAAACTGCATATACATGCTATTCCTGAATAGTCTTTCATAGAGATTTAATTGACAATAAACTATCTTTTAACTTTACATTATTGCACATATCAATATGTATGACAGTACACAACAAACTGTCAAAGTTAAAAGAAAATACCTTGAATCGTATTGGAGAAATTATAATTTTAAAAGTGACGAGTTAGAAGTAGCTCCAAGTGTGTAAGACTAATTGAAAGGCTTTCTTTAACTCCAAAATCAAATTTTCGGACGCAGAATCAAATATCTTTTCATATTTTTTTCTATTTGCATTTGAATATTTTAAAAATTAACTCAGTCTATAATTTCAAAGCAAATGGTTAAATATTGAGCAAAACATGTATGTAATGTCCCAAATGCTCGACTTACATGATCGTGAATAGCTACAGACCCAGATATCATCTTCCCTGGTGTCCATCTTTTCTATTTCTTCTACCTCATTTCCAAACATCCAGCTCTCCTTGTGTCGTTTCCTAACCAGCTGAATTCGGGGCTTCTCTTTCACAGCCATATGGTACTTTGCTCATCATCTCATAAAGGGAGAGTGTACGTTCTCGGCTTCCACATTATTTTCTTCCGACATGATGTCAGTTTTACTATTCTTTATTAATACCTGTATAGACAGATGTTACATTATTGCAGTGTGCGGGAATGTTCATCAAATGTAGTATCAAATGATTAGATCCTATACCAGTTTTTTCCTCTTTATCAGTATATAGACGGCCGATGTGTGATTAGCTTTTTTATATATTTAAACAATATAGTCTAAATGAACCTATAACTTGTTAATCTGCATGTACTATAAATAGCGAACCCATATTATCATAACTGCATAAGTTTACAACTATTTGGTTCGGTACTCCCGTGTTATTCGGTAAAGCAATTAAGTTATTATAATTATTTTCAAGGAATGAAAACAAATTTCACTGCTTGAGCATGGATTCAAATAAGTCGGAGGTTATTTCAGTATCCAGTGCAAACCCAGTCCACTAACCTACACGACAACATTTCTTGAAACGAGAAACACAAACTTATCTAATGGCACCTTATTGCCAACAAACAGGCTCAGTCAAACAGACTTAGCAATAGTTTCATGTATGTCGTGTTCGGTGGCTTTCAAAGATTTCTTTTCATCTACTTCAATTAAAATAATTAGGTACTCGATTACGTGTCCACGATTTAAACACGATTTATCAGGACGGTCATGATGACATGAATTAAAAAAACCGTTCAAGTCCGTTGTTCCAAGATTCTTTCATTCTTATTCAAATAGTGTCTAATAATAATGAATGGGTTATCTGTCATCCATCGTTGTTCATATATCTATCATATTGATAACATGCATGAATGATGTCTTAAGGTTAGTTTCTGAGTTGCAAATATAAAATAAACATCATAGGATTTATTTTGTGTTACAGTCATTTACTCTGAACCTGTTGGGGCAAGTGTGAGGTTGGTGCACCCTAAAACCTGGTTTAAACCCCCAGTGGCAATTTGTTTTGCCATTAACCGTTCTAAGGCGGTATCCCCAAAGGTTCTCTTTTTCGTTAATTGTTTGTGGCGTCCTTTTGAATTGAAATACTTATAACAAGCATGCTCTCTCTCTCTCTCTCTCTTCCTCTCTTTTTTTCGCTGCGCGGGGAGGCTGTGTTTTGTGAGTGTGGCGATTCCTGATATGCATATATTTCTATTTTACTATTGTTATAGTTATACACCAACGGATCCGAAGAACAAAGCACCCTTATATTCTTTTATCCTACCACTATCCATTTATTTCGCGAAAGTCGGCCTGCCTTGTAAACTTGACGTTTATACGGCACCCAAGCTTTACAAGGCAGGTCCGGAACTACTTTTTACCTAGCTTTCCGATACACAAAATACTTGCTAAAACTTGACCTGGAACTAATGCTACTCTTTTTGCAAGTTCCCTAACAGAGAATGAACAATTTGCACTACGAGAGAGTCCCATTTGTACTTCGAGAGAGTCAAGTATTATAATAGGCTTGAAACAGGAGCCGCTCTAATTATCTGACGTCATTTTCGAGTTCAATATTCCTTCCGGCATGACAAGTGTGTAATCGATTTCGGACATATTTTTTGGATTGTATTAGACTAAAATGTGTTTAAATTGTTGCTTTTTCTGTGCTGATGGATTTATATGCTTGAAGATAAGAAATCCAGATTCAATGCCTGCGTCTAGGCCATTTCGGTTTCGAAATAAAAACTGAAATGGCTTTGTTGTAGTGTTAAATTTCAACTGACTGAGTGAAGAAGGGAAAAAATAAAGACTATTCGTTTGGAAAAGGAAATACAGAGACTAGTTTTTTTCAAGTAGGCTAGTCAGCTGGAAAAAGTAGAAACTGGATGTTGCACATAAATTTGGACATGTTGGAAGCCTACGACCCGTTAACCCGCTGTTTATGATGACAGGTTTGTCGACTGTTCCCAATGGTTTTTGCAAAATTATTTTTGTTTCAAATTCTAAAAGACAGGGGTCCCCTCATATTTCTTTGATATTTCAGTATTCTCTACACATTATAAAAGTGTAAACAATTTAAACAAAATGGCCAATTTGTACAGAATTGTCTCCACGACAGATGTATTCATACGCCAACAACAGGTGTTCATTCTTTTTAAAATAAAGGAAAAATCTCTTTCAAGCGAAAAAAAAACAACAGAAAAATAGGTAGTGGTGGTAGGATAAATATAATATTAAGTTACTGTCTTACCAAGCTTGATTTTATTAGGCTCGTCTCCGAAAAATATACAGGGCTCGGCAGAGCCTCGCCCTGTATATTTTTCTCCAACTCGCCTAATAAATTCAAGCTTGGTAAGACAGTAACCTAATATTCTATATACATTTAGTCTTCCTTAGAAACCGAATAAAGCATTTAACTGATCAAGCTCAAACAACCAGAGACAAAATAGGTATTTTAATTTAGTTACATATCACAAACGGTACTCAATACATATAAAAACATAATTAACAAGTTTGAAATACACCCAATTACGATGGATTGCAGACGATGCCGTTCATGCCTGTTAAAATCCCACTGCCTTATGTGTATTTTCGCAATACCCATGTTCGGCCTTGATTATAGTACAGAAATTTTTTTTCCATAATGGAGATTTTCTGACTTGTTTTGGTTATTGACTGTGTGGTTTCTCTCTTTTCTATTTCCACTTTTTTACGATGTGGAGGGCTGTGTTTTCTGCGTGTGCATATTTTCTGTAAAGGAAGAAAAATGATATAGATCAATACTGAGATGACACAGCCGGTTTCCGGTTCATTCAAATGAGAACAAAGAGAAAAATCATTTGTATGATTAATCCAATGATATGGATACAACAATATCTTAACGAATTAGCAATACTAATTCACAGTATAACATTACTTCGTCGAATTCAATTAACAATAATTATTTATAACTTGACGTTCAATAGTGCGCTTCACACTTGGCTGATTGCTTTTGTCCCACGTTTTGTTTCAATTGAAAACAAGAAATATCTTTAAAAAAGATAAACGGCGTTGACGGAAAATATCTATATATGATAGATTATAGATTTATACATGTATATAAGAAAGAAAGAAATACAGAGAGGCGAAGCAGACACAGTTTAGTTATTTATTTTACTTGTTATAGCTGTTGACGAACCCTCCCTGCCTTCTTAGTATGACCTAGAGATTAAGCGACCGAATCATGACAACTCATAAATTCATTGAAAGTGTCTTTCAAAAAAATGTTGAAGCTGTTGCAAAACTTTCATACAGTGATAACAAGTCGATTAAAGAAGCAATGATCTACATTTATTCAGTTTCATTAAAATACTGAAATTTAATAAAAAATTAAAAATAAATACAAACAGCCTGTTACAATAGTGAAATCTACCAACTTTTACGTAAATTAACTTTTAAAAAAGTGTCCGCTCTGAGTATTGAACCCGGGGCCTCCGTTTTCGAGGCGAGAGTGTTAGCCACTACACTACAATGAACTTGCATTTTATACTTGAAATTAACAATCAGTATCAAAGGAACTAGAAAGGAACCAGTAAGAACTAGAAATATCTAAACATCTCTTTCGTTTTACACTGTGTATTGTATGCAAGCGTTTACCTGACATCCAAGAATATTCCTTATAAAATTGTATTTAAGCCATCAATATTGACTTAATTGGTTATTTAAATGGTAAATATGTTTTTTCTCCAATACAACACCCACTAACAACCAATCGAAATAATCTATTTGATTTTTCCGCTGCATAATAATAAAAATCCCACTAGATACCTCTCGACCCTGCTAGATGCCTCTCTGGTGTAAATAGCTACCAATCGAAATAGTTTATTTTATTTTCCCTCTGCATAATAAGAGAATACGAGTATTATTTACAACATTTGATTGGTCGAAAAACTAGGTCAAAAGTGAGCTTAGACAGCTAACGCCGAAAAAGACATAAGTGTGCAATACCATATACTATTTAAGGGTATTGATTTTCCCATTCAAACTTTATTCGAGCTTAAACCAGTTTACAATTGAGTCGAAAACTGTTCAGATACGTTTTGTTTTTAGTTTATAAAGAAAGTTTATGGTTACGAAAGTGATTATTGAATAAGAAGATTTGTTACAGTATTGGATTCAGAAATTGATTCTTATCAAAATGAGGTTTAAATGGAAAAAACGGCGCAATAAAATAACGGTTGGCGTATAAAAATGGCTACGTCACACGAAGCAACAGTGAAGAAAGTGGTGTACAAGAACTGGATAAAATCGGTACTTGCACTGAAATACTTAAAGGAAGGACTTCAACCTTTCGTTACAGATGTGATAAAACAGCAACATGAAAAGATCGTTAGAACCTTACTACCATGCAATACCTGTTCACTCAGGACTCTCTTCCCACAACATGCACTGAAAGCGGTGAGGAACTGTAGTCTTGGGCGAACTTAGTGCCTTTGTATCGGATCTAAACACACTATAAGAACACATTGTCCAACGAATGTCTGTGGACAAATTTACGACAAGATTGTTACGAGCCATTTCTTTGGAGACCCAAACTTTAGCAATACCGATTTAACAAAGTCGGTGACAGACCCGTGGGAGCTAGCCAAATGTTACATCAATGCATGGGGATATAAGGACCAGACGTCTGCAGGAGACACAGACTGCCTGGGAGTATTAAGCATTATCATTAATGACATGGAGTTTCATGGACATTTAAGTTTTCCTATCATTACTAATACAACGGATACATCTTCAAAGGTAAAATCTGTACAGTATCTTTCAGTAATCTCGAAAAAGAAACTAGTAAATGGAATTGAAATATTTGATGCATTTTTGAAAATATTAATGAAAATACCACAAATTGAATTTAATTGTCTGTTTACTTTTTGCATATTGGTCGAGTAAACTCGCGGTATCTGAATAACTTGAAGCTTGGGGAGAAAAAATGTCTGTTGAGTAAACTGTGGTCCCTAGATTCAATGAAACCGATAAATATTATGAAAGGTATGAGACATAGTACTTTTTAAGATATCACGAGACTGCAAATAATATTTTACCAGAGATGGACAGCGACGCTGACGCGACAGAAAGTCGACCTTAAATTCCAGATTTTTAATAAGCTTACTTTTATGTTGAAGCTGTTGTCTTTGTTGTTCTTTTCGTTTATGTTGAAGCTTTCATCGACAACGATGATGATGATGATGATAATGACGACGATGATGATGATGATGATGATGAGACTTTTCTTTTAATATTCTTTCTATATTTTTGTGTTGCTCATTTCTTGTAGATTTTAAAAATAACAAAAAAGTGATCAAAGTAAAAAAATGACCTAATTTAGTTTTTAGACACCGGAGTATTGTGTACAAGTTCACAAACTATGCATTGTAGTGTTTACCTTTTAAATATCGGCGATTGTGGCCGAAATCTCGATGAAACTAGTTGACTATACACAGATGTAGAGCACAGACCCAGCTTTTCCGCAGTCTATAACGAGTGTTTGCTTTGATATCTAACGTGTCAAGCGATATATTATATTCATTTCTTCAATATTCTTCCAAAAATACTTACAAATAGGTAGAAATATTAATAGATTTATCCAAAACCCTTTACTTTCGGTTTAATTGGGGCACCGGCGGCCTCTCTGCTCACCAGTTTTTGATGCACAGGCTGACTCTCTGCATTTCGCACAGGTAGGCTCAATGATAATGACTACTTAGGCACCTGTTTACTCACTGTATTATGGACAATTTAGAATTTTGTCACTGCATTCTCCTTATTAGAATGTAAATTAACGTTTCATGAGCAGGGGACGTCGAAGTTGAACGAGAAACCTTAAGGTTTATCGCAACTGTGTTAGTATCCTTTTTATGTATGGTTAATGCATACATTGCTAAATGTTTATGAAAATGCTAATAGATATATAATCTCCCCTTCACTTTTATGTATTTTGTTTTGATTTCAAATTTTGCAATGAGAGTTTATCTTTTTATAAGTAGAACGAGGAAATCGGAAGTCGTACCTACGCCGTGATTTTACGAATGAAAAGAACAATAAACGTAATATCAAAAGTCTGTAAACTTTCAAAGAATATGGTTTGGTTTGGTGTATAAATTAACCCTTTATCACTCATAAAAAACATGTTCTTATAAACCTGCAAATTGTCACCAAACAGAGATATAAATAACTACCATGCACTTAGTCAGTAATGGATTGCATATGTATGCTACTCAATGGGATCGTCTCCAAATCAACTTGATCTGTCAAATCGCTGTCACCGCGAGTTGAACGTAAGGTATGATGTGTTGTGAAGATTAACAATTGAACTTATATATAGCAATGTGGTGATTCATTTCATTGTGCTTTTCTTTTTGTTTGAGAATTCACATACATGTACGTAATGGATGAATTGTGCAAGAAAAAAATCATAGTAGTTTAGTTATCGCCAGTAAATAAAGATAGTTTTACTAAGCATATATGATTTTTGATATAATAATACTGCATATTCCATTTGATTTCTCTGTGATTGGGTTTTAGTATTACCAAAACTAGGTGTTTGATCAGTATTATTTTAAAATGCATTTCATTTATCTGTGTTATTTTCTTATCACCCATTGTGTTATGATTTTCTTCGGTTACAGTTTGCAGCAATTTCCCGGTTTAATTCCGTTCAAATGGTATTGATTTTTATTTAATAAACCCCTGCACATGTTTAAGTACATGTCATAATAAAACTTTTTTTTAGATTGGTTTGAGAAGCCCCGTCAGTGACTTACACTAACTATCCCATACTCCCCGAAGCTATCCGCTACTGCCTCAATCCATGTATATCATATAAAAAACCTCGAGCAGGGAAGTTATCACAAAAGTTTAAAAAGAATGATGTTTTTAAGAGAGAAATCTTTTGTCTGTTGAATGATATTGATAAGTTTGTAGAATTTCTACTTTTAAAGACCCGTCAAACGGTAATCAGCTTAGCTATCCGCTACTACCTGAACAACTTTTCGTAGGTCTTCTACTGTCATGAAAGTCGCAGTTGTCATCTATTCAATATTACAGTCGTTATAATTTGAGATAACATTAAATAAACAACATGCAATTTTTAATAGCTGACACCCATAGAGGTACAAAGGGAGCGCCTCCGGGTGAAACGCAGAATGTACTGAGAGCGCCGTACAGAGCGCTAGAAGCGGCGCAACAGAGAGCCACTCCTGTGGCGCTCCCAACGCTCTCAGTGGCGCACCCTGTCTCGCATTCTCTTTGGCACTCCTGAGAGTTACGAACAGAATTTCTATTGAAGCTGCTTATATGCAGTTAAATGTTATATTTTAGCACTCAAAAATGTTCCAAAGACGGTTCATATTGCAAAGAACTTCAAAGAAGAATACTCGATGAGGTGGCATTTACTACAATTAGTATGAAAAGATTTCTGGTTTAAAAACTACACACATAATGAGAATGTCGATAACAATAGTAAAATAGCAGATCGATTTCGGTGTCTATTTTTGGTTAATATTTGGATCTTTACCTTAGCAGAGTGCAAGAGAACCGTAGACTTTGAGTTTCAGACTAAGCATCATCCCAATACAGATGTGATTTTTAGCTCACCAGAGCCGAAGGCTCTGAGTGAGCTATTGTGATTAGAGGGGGACCAGATGTCCGTCGTCCGTCGTCCGTCGTCCGTCAACATTTTGTTTGTTAACGCGATAGAGGCCACAGTTTTCAACCGATTTTCATCAAACTTGGTCAGAATGTTTGTCTTGGTGGTGTGACGACCCCTATTTATACTGGGTCATCTTGGGTCAAAAACTAGGTCACTAGGTCAGATTAAAGCAAAAATTTGATAATGCAATAGAGGTAACATTTTTTATCCGATTGTCATCAAATTTGGTATGAATATTGATATTGATGATCTCTACTCAAATTATTAAAATCATGTTCTTGAATTGCCTAGGGGCCCCACCCTGGGGATTTTAATTTTTTTTCTTTTAAATTCTCTTTTTAACCTTTGATTTCCTACAGTTATCAACCAGATTTCGGCACAAATTTTATACCATCTTAAAATTCAATCTTTCCTGAACAATTCATTCACTGGTTGTTCAGTGATAAAATTTGAAACAAAAATTTTAGTAGCAGAGTGAAAATTTCAAGTGTTAAAATTTCAATACTTCTACCTGTCTTCAGCTATATTAAGATGTATTAGGATGCACTATCAAGTTCATTGCTCTTAGACTAGTTGCTGGTCAAATGACCTACTGAACTTTCCTGCTTCAAGATCTGTGTTATGCAATATTAAAAACTTTGTGCTTGAAGTTTTTATAAGGTAAATTTGACATCTTCTATAGATACTGACCACATAAACATTCTTAATACTTTATAGCACTGAACATCAGGCTTTTCTGAATATTTTATTTAAATTCATAAGTAAAACAAAAACAACAACAAATTTGTAGCACATTCTCAAAATATTCAGACTATATTAACCCTTTTGTCCATAGACACAACTTTTTGCTTGGGCGAACAGAATAGATCTAGATCAGCCGGCACATCCGAACCATCTGATCAGGATCTGCACTGTTGGCTTTTTTATTCATTAGGTTATATCTGACTAAAATGGGACCAGTGCAGATCCTGATCAGATGGCATGAATGTGCTAGCTGATCTGGATCTACACTTGTCCCACATGCGTAAAAATGCGTATATAAGGAGGAAAGGGTTATGGTGTGTATCGTGTATGTACAAAAAATGGCAAGTTAATTTGAGGTCTCAGAACTCCAGCATTTGATTTTTATGTCTCCCCCCCCCCCTCTGGGGGAGACATATTGTTTTTGCCTTGTCCGTCTGTCCGTCTGTCTGTCTGTCACACTTCGTTTCCGCTCAATAACTCGAGTACCCTTTGACCCAGAGCCTTCAAACTTCATAGGATGATAGCCCTTATTGAGTAGAAGAACCCTATTGATTTTGGGGTCAGTAGGTCAAAGGTCAAGGTCACAGTGACCCGAAGAGTGAAAACCATTTCCGCTCAATAACTTGAGTACCCTTTGACCCAAAGCCTTCAAACTTCATAGGGTGCTAGCCCTTATTGAGTAGAAGAACCCTATTGATTTTGGGGTCAGTAGGTCAAAGGTCAAAGTCACAGTGACCTGAAGAGTGAAAACCGTTTCCGCTCAATAACTCGAGTACCCTTTGACCCAGAGCCTTCAAACTTCATAGGGTGATAGCCCTTATTGAGTAAAAGAACCCTATTGATTTTGAGGTCAGTAGGTCAAAGGTCAAGGTCACAGTGACCCGAAGAGTGAAAACCGTTTCCGCTCAATAACTCGAGTACCCTTTGACCCAGAGTCTTCAAACTTCATAGGGTGATAGCCCTTATTGAGTAGAAGAACCCTATTGATTTTGGGGTCAGTAGGTCAAAGGTCAAGGTCACAGTGACCTTATGAGTGAAAACAGTTTCTGCTCAATAACTCAAGTACCCTTTGACCGAGAGCATTCAAACTTCATAGGGTGATAGCCCTTATTGAGTAAAAGAACCCTATTGATTTTGGGGTCAGTAGGTCAAAGGTCAAGGTCACAGTGACCCGAAGAGTGAAAACCGTTTCCGCTCAATAACTCGAGTACTCTTTGACCCAGAGTCTTCAAACTTCATAGGGTGATAGCCCTTATTGAGTAGAAGAACCCTATTGATTTTGGGGTCAGTAGGTCAAAGGTCAAGGTCACACTGACCCAATGGGTGAAAACCGTTTCCGCTCAATAGCTCGAGTACCCTTTGACCCAGAGCCTTCAAACTTCATAGGGTGATAGCCCTTATTGAGTAGAAGAACTCTATTGATTTTGGGGTCAGTAAGTCAAAGGTCAAGGTCACAGTGACCCAAAGAGTGTAAAACATTTCTGCTCAATAACTTGAGTACCCTTTGACCCAGGGACTTCAAACTTCATAGGTTGTTAGCCATTATAGAGTAGAAGAACCCTATTGATTTTGGGGTCAGTAGGTCAAAGATCAAGGTCACAGGGGCCTGAAGAGTGAAAACCGTTTCCACTCAATAACAGGAGTTCTATTTTACCCAGAGCTTTCAAACTTCATACAATGGATGTCCTTATTAAGTAGAGGACTCCTATTGATTTTGGGGTCAGTAGGACAAAGGTCAAGGTCACAGGGTTCATCGTGCAGGGGTCATGGCGCAGGTGGGGGAGACATGCGTTTTTCTCAAAAAACATCTAGTTTTCTAAGACTAGTATCAGTTTTCAGCAGTCCGATGCTTGAGAATTGAGTATGGTCTCTAGTCTCAGTTTTATTGTCTTTGGTCCTGATCTTGACCAAACCAGTCTTTAACTCTTTCCTCCATATATACATATTTTTATGCAATGCCAACAGTGTAGATCCAGATCAGCTTGCTCATTTGTGTAGTCTGTTCAGGATTTGCACTCGTCGCATTTTAGTCAGAATTAACTGAACAAATAAAAAAGCTAACAGTGTAGATTTTGTTCAGACGGTAGGGATATGCTGACTGATCTGGATCTACACGGATTGTCCACGCAAAAAATGTATATATACAGAGGAAAGGATTAAGCATTTTTGTAGGAAAAGGTTTATTATCCCCTGCCGCATAGCAGCTTGGGGATATAGGAATGGTCTTCGTTCGTCGGTACGTCCGTCCATCTAACTGTCCTTCCATGCGTGCACATTTGGTGTCCGGTCCATAACTTTTCAACCCCTAGACGGAATTTCATGAAGTTTTAGGCAAATGTTCTCCCCATCAAGACGACATGCAAAACCCATGTTCCAACATGGCAGGCTCAATGTCTAGGTCCGATTAAAGCAAAAATTTCGTTAACTCAATAGAGGTCACATTTTTTGTTCGATTGTCATCAAATTTGATATGAATATTAATATTGATGATATCTACTCAAATTACTAAAATCATGTTCTTGAATTGCCCAGGGGCCCTGCCCTGGGGATTTAAAAAAATCTTTAAAATTCTGTTTTTAACCTTTGATTTTCTACAGTTATCAACCAGATTTTGACACAAACTTTATGCCGTCTTAAAATTCAATATTTCCTGAACAATTCATATACTGGTTGTTCAGTGATAAAATTTGAAACAAAAATTTTAGTAGCAGAGTGAAAATTTCATGTGTCAAAATTCCAATATTTCTACCTGTCTTCAGCTTTATTTAGATTCAATCATAAGGTGGCAATATCAGAGTGTATTTATCCTGCTGGTGAATGACCTAATGAACTTTCTTGCTGAGATCTGTGTTATGCAATATTAAGAGCTTTGCTCTGGAGGTTTTTATAAGGTAAATTTTGTTATTTTGTATGGATACAGACCAAGCAAACATTATTTCTTCATAGCACTTTGAATATCTGGGCTTTTCTGAATATTTTATTCACTGTTTGTATGTAAAACAACAACAACAACAAATTATTAGCACATTCTCAAAATGTTAAGACTAAATTTAAGAGAGGTCTCAGCTGTATATTAATTGTTAATTGGAGGTCTCTTAACCCCTGGAATGAA